>PVKS010024951.1:0-30439 GCA_004027875.1 Aplodontia rufa | reverse complement strand
CCCCACCTTCTGCTGGGACTGCCTGCGTTCAGCTGCAGGATCCGGGCACAATTGTATGAGCCTCTTTTTCAGACCCGGGGGATGTGGGTCCAGGAGAGGGAGTGTGGTTTTCAAAATGGATGCTCCCCTTCCCTCACTGCTCCCACACCTTCTTCAAGGCTTCAGCCAGGCCTTCTGGTCCTGTTTCCACCTTTGATCTCTGCTGCTTCCAGGCGGAGTAGTTAGAGCTTGCTTTGCAGTCCCAAAGAGGTCTTGCCCTGCTCAGGCGGGCTGGACGTGCGGTAACTAGTTCGCGGATATAGTACGGATGTTTGCTGGGCTCTCACGTCCTTGCAGTTCCCGCACCGCCTCTTCTGCGCAAAACGCTGTTCTGTGCTTATAAGGAAGCTCTTTCCAGTCACTGATCCTGCCGCCAGCCAGAGCACAGGTCCGGGAGGTGTCCTCGCCAGTACGCTGTCTTTAAAGCTGTGCGGGTTTTTTCTTTGCAGAAGTGACTCTGGCTGGCGGGAATGTAGGCTGGAGAGTGCAAATGCCGGCTGGCGGACCAGCCGCCGGTGCCGCCTTGGGAGCACGGGACAAAGAATCCCTGTTCGCTCCTAGGTCTCTATTCCCCAAAACCAATGCCTAGATTAGAACTGGTGATTCACAATGCTATTTCCCAAAACGCACCTCAAAATACTGGTGAGAAGCCGGAGATATCCTGATCAGTCACGGGAGTGCAGTGGAAGCCTTTTGTCTTCAGATCGCCATCTTGAAGAAGGTGAATGTCATTTTTAAGATGTGAGTTTGATCCCTTTTTCCTTTTTCCTTTCCACCTTGTGAGGACACACTGAGACGGTCCTTGTCAGATACTAGTGACTTTAATTGTGAGAAAATCATTTCTGTTCACTATTAATTTCCAAGTCTCTTGTGTTCTAACAGCACAAAATGAGCTGAGACACAAACTATCGTGCAAGTTTCTAGTCACCATAAAATGTTTCTTTCAGTGAGTGTGACCTACATCCCAAGTCAAAATGTCTTTGAAAATACCATATTTGAGTACTTGAAAAGTAATACATGGTGTCAAGATGACACTTCAGAGGATATGTTTTATATAACTTTTTAAAGTAAACATTGAAAGTATATAGGGCTTCCATTTATATCTAAATTAGCTAAAGTATTTTTTTTAATAAAGAGGGAGACAATGAGAGAGAAAGAAAGAGAGAATCTATTTTTATTTAGTTTTTCATGTGGCTTTCTTTGCTCCAAGACTTTGTTGTGTATGTGGTGCTGGGGTTTGAACTCCAAAGGAAGAATATCATTTCTGATTGAGACTAATATACATCAGGACTTCAAAATTCCTGCACAAGTTTACTGCATATTTCTTCTGTCTTTAAATAATAGAACACTTATCCAAAACATGTAGCCATATATTCATAAATTGAACAAATAGTAATTGTTGCCTACAATGGACAAAACACTATGCTGGGCACTTGTACTACATCACTCAGTAGTGCAATTAATCCTGCCCTCTTAAACTTACAATAAAATACTGGTGAAGTGATTTTAAAATTGTATTACAAATGGAAAAGAATTATGTCCCACTGTAGTCTCAACAATGATCATAAGGTAAAATTGTTATGAAATGACTTATAAGTATAAATAAAAAGAATAAGAAAGCTAAATAATTCCAACACAGTCAATTTCAAGGATCAGCAGAGGCAAAGGACCAGGGTGGGGTCCTCTAGGTTTGGGAAGTGTATTCTCCTTTAAGTGCTTTCATCCTCATGACCATATTAAAGTTTTGAATCTTAAAATAGTTAAGTTTGTTACCTTGGACTGAAAAAAGTGCTACAATTATTTCTTTATAACAACTGAATTCTGAAATAGTGGGTTGAGATGTGGCTCAGTGGTAGAGTGATTTCCTGGACCAGGATTTGATCCCCAGCAGTGAAATAAATAGATAGGGATTTGGAGCTGATATTCTATGACTACCAATAAATTTTCTGAAAATTAAATAATATTTTATAGATTCAAGATGAGTATGATTTTTTAAATGAGTATTTCATGTTTGTTACTGATACTTTTTTATTTGTTCTTCACAGTCTTATGTAGTGAAGGGATTCATTATTACACATTTATATATGCACATGACATGATAATATAACTAGTTCCCAATCCTTACCCCCTTGCCCACTCCCTGGTCTCATATCTCCACTGCATCCCCCCAATTATAGTTGTTAATCTATATATACATATATAATTTTTTAAAATTTTTCCATCCCTATATGCCTTCATGGGTATTATTTAGCTTCTTGGGAGTATACAGTATGCTATACAGTATTTTTAACCCCCATTTTTCCCTCCCCATCCTCCTTCCTCTCTCCTCCCCTAACCCCTCACTCCTTTTCACTCTTTTCACAACTAGACTTCCCCCAAATCATGTGTTACTGAATTTGATGAGCCTAATATATAAAGACTTCTTTCACACTATCCTTAGTTTTACTCTAGCTTCCACATATGAGAGAAAACATTTAAACTTTGAGTCTCTTAGTTTGGCTAATTTCACTTAGCATAATTTTTTTCTATTTCCATCCATTTATTCACAAAGACCATAATGTCATTCTTTTTAATAACTTAGTAGCATTCCATTGTGTTAACAATTTTTGGATTCATTTATCCAGTGACAGGCATCTGGATTGATTCCACAATTTAGCAATTTTGAATTGTGCTGCTATAAACATTGATGTAGCTATAATATACTGATTTTATTTCTTCTGGGAAGGAATTTACCTTAATTTTGTAAATTCCATTTATGACAAACCCACAGCCAACATTTTGCTAAATAGAGAAAAAGTGAAAGCATTCCCACTAAATTCTAGAACAAGACAAGTCTGTCACCAATTTTATTCAGTATAGTCCTTGATATCATAACCAGAGCAATCATGCAAGAAAAGAAAATCAAAGGGAAAATAATAGGAAAGGAGGAAGTCATGCTACTTCTATTTGCTGATGAATGTGATCCTATATCTAGAAGATCCAAAGAAACTCCACAAGAATAATTCTAGAATGTATAAATGAATTTAGAAAAGTTGGAGTGTATAATAACACCCATAAATCAATACTTTCCTATACTCCAACAGTGATTTCGTTGAAGAAGAAATCAGGAAATCCATCCTATTCACAATAATCTAAAAAAAAAAAAAAAAAAAAGACAGACTTGGGAATTGATCTAACAAAGGAAGTAAAAGACTTCTACAATTAAAATTATAGAATATTGAAGAAAGAAATTGAAGAAGACCCGAGAAGATGGAAAGATATTCCATATTATTGGATAGGCAGAATCGATAGAATTAAAATGGTCATTCTGCCAAAAGTGATGTACAGATTCAATGTAATCCCCAACAAGATACCAATGACATACTTTCAGATTTAGAAAAAATCAATACTCAAGCTTATTTGAAAGAATAAGAAACCCAGAATAGCCAAAGCACTACTAAGAAAAAAAAAATGAAGGAGTTGTCACAATATCTGACCTGAAATTATATTGTAGAGCTGTAGTAACAAAAACAACATGGTATTCAAACCAAAACAGACATGAAGATCAACAGAAAGAGTAGAAGACATCGAGACAAGTCTGCTAATTTTTAACCACCTAATATTTGACTAGGTGGGTAAAATTATAATTTGGAGAAACAACAGACTGTTCAACAAATGATGCCGGATAAACTGGACAGTCATATACAGAAAAATGAAAGTACATCCTTATCTCTCACCCTGCACAAAAATTTAATCAAAATGGATCAAGGACTTTGGAATTAAATCAGCTACCATACAATTGTTAGAAGAAAAAAGAATATCAACAGTCCATCATATTGGTGCTGGCACCAACTTCCTTAACAAGACTCACATAGCACAAGAATTAAAACCTAGAATCAGTGAGTGGGATGACATTAAACTAAAAAGTTTCTGCACAGCTAAGAAATTAGTCAAGAACATGAAGAGAGAGCCTACTGAATGGGAGTAAATCATGGTCAGCTACTCCTTTGACAGAGGGTCAATATCCAGAACATACAAAGAACTCAAAAAACTTAATACCAATACTTAATACCAAACCCTATCAATAAATGGGCTAAAGAACTAAACAGAAACTTCTCAACAGAAGAAATACGTAAGGCCAAAAAATATATTAAAAAATGGGTCAATTCTCTAGCATCCAGAGAAATACAAATCAAAACTACATTAAGATTTTACCTTATTCTAGTCAGAATGGCAAAGATTGAGAATTCAAACAGATAATAGAGAGGTTGTGGGAAGAAAGGAACACTTATACTCTACTGGTGGAATTGCAGACTAATATAGCCACCTTGGAAAGCATATAGAGACTCCTCAAAAAATTAGGGATGGAACCACAGTATGACCCAGTTGTTGCTGATACTTTTCAACCTCAAAAACAGCTATCAGTTGTCCTAAATGCTCCATGAAAATGTACTGCATAACCAAAGGAACTTGTGTGGGAGAAACAGTAAGCATTACTGTTTTTTATTCATTTATTTTTATTTATTACTGTATTTTAGCCAGGTTACTCCTTTAGTCTCCAGGCTGACCTCAAACTCTTGGGCTTGACCAATCTTCCTGCCTCAGTCTCGTGTACCTGGACTATAGGCAAACATCACCACAACTGGCAATACTTTTAATTAAATGAACTTAAAAGTTTTATAGAGGAGGAGATTAGTAATAAATATAATACATTATTTTGAAAAAGTGTTACAATTGAAATATTTATAAAAATGTATTTACTGTATTTTAGAATTCTGTCAAATCCTCCCAAGTCACTGGGATTACAAATTTGCTCCACCAAACCTGCCTCATATATTTAATTTTATGTCACAAACGTTTGTAAAAAGTAAAATTACTTTCTTTGTAAGGTGGAATTGGGAGACAGGATAAGAGAAAAATGGAAAAACCTTGTTAACATCGTACTACTGTAGATTATCTTTTTGTGTAAGGATAAAGGCAGAAGAAACTTTATCAAGCCAATTGAATCTAGCCTGTTAGGGAAATTTTCTATCATCTTTCTCCTGATTTCACAGAAATTCAGATAAAGAGTTTCTGCTTGTTGAGTAGAATAGTATCAAAGACTCCATTATGACTTACAGTTTGGTCTGTTGGTACCTAGAGTACAAGCTGAGTCCAAAATAATAATCTCTTATAAGGTTTTGTTTTATTTGGCATTACTGGGGATGTAATTCAGAGCCTGGAGCATACTAGACAATGTCACTTACACTGAGCTGTCTCCACAACCCTAAGATTTTTATTTAAAATAAAATTCAAGGTTCCAAAATTCTTTATTTGTATTTATGCATTTATTTATTTTGCTGTACTGGAGATCAAACCCAAGACATTGCCATGCTACACTAATAATCTACCACAGAGCTTCATTCCCAGCTCTATTTACTTTTTTTGTTAGAGTCAGGGTTTTCTTAAATTGTTCAGGCTGACCTTGAACTTGGGAACCTTCAGCCTCAGCTTCTCTTAAGATTACAAATTTGCACCACTGCACCTAGTTGGGGTTCCAAAACTTTTCCAAATTCCATGAAGTCCAAAAATTGAAAATAAGCTATTCTTGTGAATTTTTTTTAACTTAAGCTCAAATGCTAGGTATACATAACTATAGTGGATAACATAAGTAAATAGTCCAAATACCTCAAAAATTTAAGCACCATATGCTTTTTAAAGCTGATTAAAAGTTTTGATTATACATTAAAATATAAAATTATCAATTTATATTGCTCCAATTAACTGTACAATATCTTCCCCAAAGTATACTATGCCTGTTATTGAAATAAAGTTATTTGCATTCAAACTCTTCTTCAAATAAATACCAACATCACTAAAATAAAATATTTTGAAATAGGAAGTATGTCACCCAAACTGAAGTGCTCTCTTATATAAAGTGTCAGGGGAAATTGCTTTACTTTCATATTATCAGAAGTCCTCATACCTCTTATCTCTGGTTGGAATTGTTAGACCAAAATAACTTTGCAATAGCTATTTCTTGCTTTTTGTTATCTTGTCCTGTTTTTTGTCTTAAAAGTACAGTGCATTTTATAATGACTATAAAGAAATGGCAATAATTAAAATATTAATGGTTGGAAGCTATTATCTATTTTGCATTACTTTTAATCAAATTGCCTATAATGAAAACTTGAGTAAGAGAACAAAGACAAAAAATAATCTCTTTTTACTACATAATTCTGTAAGTGCAGTAAATGTTATAAAGTCTTCAGGAATAAGAATTCTAAAATGTTTCTTCTACAATTTTGATTAATTTACTTTAGATTGATTTTCCAATAGATATCCATTGTATTATTTCATATCTTAAAGGATAATGTATGATCTCAAAAATTAAAATAATGGAGGAAATGGATCAGAGAAGGTATTTAAATGTGCCAATAAAAAAATAATATTACTTATTTTTTTCAAAAAAACAAAGTTTAAAAGACTAATCATAATAGAAACAAAATGTTACTTACAAATAATTAGCAAAGAAGGACCTGGTTTTTATAGAAAGGATGAAAGCTAATTAATAATGTTTCAACTCAATAAATTAAAAAATAAAATGAACCTAAAAAGTTAGGAAAACATAAGAATAAAAATATTAACATATCAAGCGAAGAAATAAAAAGCATGAATAAAAAGTTAAATTGTATTGTTTTGAAAAATTGTAAATAAGACAAACATCTGGAAAGCTTACATTTTCGTAAAAAAAAGGTCAAGAAAGAAAGGCTATTATAAATACAAAGAAAATAAAAAATGACCATAACTGTATATTAAATATACACTAAAATGTAGTAAATAACCATAAAAAATAAAGTAGTACTGTAATTTAATTTCTGAAAAAATTGTATACACACACGCACACTAAAGTAGAAAAATATTCAAATGAAATAGGAACATAAAAGTAACTAAAAATGGTTCCAGGTAAAAGAAGAAATAAGTTTTTACCATGATGTTTCTACAGAAGTTTTCATTCCACCCCAGCTTCCTTCCAAATAAAGAAGGGGGAGGCAGAAACAAATCTAAAAGCACAAATGATTTCTATGACCATCCTTGCCACTAATTTAGGGATAAAAAAATTCCTATTTAATAAAATTTATTCTAGGTAATAAACTAAAATAAAAAAGTTTATGATGCCAATACAAACTAGGTATCAAAACTAAGGACATTTTATGACATCTGTCAGTTTGTTCCATCGTGACACTTTAAAAAATGGTGTTAGTTCTCGACTACTCCAAGCTCATAAATCCATGTTGCTTTATTTCCTACTCCTTAAATAACTTTAGAGAATTTACAATTGTTTTTATTTCATTTTTTAAATTTTGATCTGTAACTCATCTAAAACTGATTTTGGAGGATGATCTCAGGTGTCAATTTATTGAAAGTTCTCTTTTCAACTTATTGTTGGGTATTTGTAGCAACATTACTCATGTGGAAAACTGGGCAAATTTCATGGTCATGAACTCACTTGCCATAGTGCTCATCCAATCAAGGTGGGCATTTGGCATTTTGTATACTTGATTCTATACCCTGAATGAGAGAGGAATGTGGAAAATATATAACATGATAAAGGATTGGGGAAAGTCTTCAGGATCAGGTTTGAGAAAACTATCAGGAGACATACAGTAGCATCAATTCAACAGATATCAAGTATTCCTATGATGAAGGGAAATGCATTGGCACACTTCTGAAAGACAGGACAATCCCAACTCTACACTGCATACCTTAGGTTCTAATTGCCATTGCCAGTCCTGCTGAGGTAGGCTTGAAGTCTAAAGTCACTTATCAGTTGGCTAGTTCTTTGGTTCCCAAGTTTTAGGAATCCGGATCCAGTTTTTCTTTATGATTAAATATCATATACTTATCAATCTTCATGCAAAGTCTAAAAATGATTGCAAAACATCAATGGAATTTAGCAGGGGTTGCTTTAGATTTTACTTTTCTCATATTTGAAAGTGTAAAACAATTTTTTCATTTTTAAGAAATAAATGATCATCAATTTTTAAGTTAAATGCCTAATCACACTTTACCAAAATTATTTAACATATAATTCCCAAGAGTTGTTAGCAAATTTTCATAGTTGTCTACAAAATCTTTTAAACTTTTGGCAACTAGTGGTGATGCTCACCTATAATCCCAGAGGCCAAGAAGACTGAGGTAGGAGGATCACAAGTTCAAGGCCAGCCTCAGCAACTTAGCAAGACCCTAAGCAACTTGCAAGACCCTGATTTTTAAAAAAATCATAAAAGTACTGGAGATTTAGATCAGTGACTAAGTCCCCTTGAGTTCAATCTCCAGTACAAAAAAAAATAAAGGCAGCTAAATTTATAAAGGGAAACTAGGTAATAAAAACAGGTAACAGATTATAATTTATGGAATAGCATTTTTATTTTTAACAGCAAATAGTATAAATTGAATATAATACATATTCCATGTTTCATTATGAAACACAAAATTCTTCATACAGGAGTAGTTAAAGAAAAAAATAAATTCAGATGGAAAACAACAAAAAACTAGGAGTCACAGAATTATCTCATTGGTTCATACATATAAACACAATTTTAATTCCCAAGTGTAGATGCATGAGTGAGTATATGCATGTTAAATAGTCGCAGCCAAAAAAAAATCACCAGAGCACTCATCACTGGTACTCCAGAATCCTTTGTCTAATCATAGGCATTGAAGTCATTTGTTGTTATACAATGCACAAATATTTTTTGAGCAGTGGGCATGACATGGTTTGATTCACCCTGAAAACATTAATTCAATGCTCCCTGTGAAATTTTTTTTGTCAACAATGGAATACATCACTATGTATGCTAAGTATTACTATAGAAATCATATTTGTGGCATAGTGTTGATCACAAACCAGCTAATTCCACCTTTTTCCTCTTGAAATCAAATCTCCTTATCTCAAGGAAACTGTTATAGTCTGTTATCTAATAATAAACTCATTTGATAAAAACAAATGAATGCGTTCATTAAAAATACTCATCATTAATATCATGAAAAGAGCCAAATGCACAAATCTTTAAAATGTGTGTATACAAATACATACATCATCATATTTATACACAAATATACATGTATAAGTCATTGCAATGCATAATTTTTTCAACTTTTTATAAAAGGCATTCATTTCATGGTTATATAAGAGTAGTCTAAAATATTTATTTGCCACATAAATTATACTCTTAGAGATCCATTACTGATTTTCTTTATTAATAATTTCCCAAAACTATCATTTCTATTTCTATTGCTGAATTATAGAAGTGTGTATTCACTTTTAGAAGCAGAAAAAGCAGTGTAAGCAAATTTATGGACAGTGAATTTGATCAGAATATTTCCATGACTATATTTTTCTTTCAGTAAGATAAATATTTGAAACTTTTAGAACTTCTAATATTTCATTTAAATAAAATACAACAGCAAGCACAAATTAACATTTCTTAAATGACATTTCTTTGAAATTTTGGAACAATCATTTGCTGTTTTTGAACTGATGCTTTTCTAATTTCAATTAATTATTTTCCATCATAAAATTCATTTTTTTTCAAATTAGACTGACAAAAAAGAAAACTAACTGCTGATACTTTTTTCCCCTCCAGGACATATAGCTTGCACATACATGGGTATCAATTCTACACATTTAGAGAAGTCACAACAATGAGGTATAGATGACACTCATTTTGATCTTATAGAATGCACATTGTATCTTGGGTTTTTCTACGTCATCATTTAATTTCATGATCATTCATTTGTCACTAAATCCATCTTCTATTATTCCATATACTCATTAAGCAAATGTATGTTGAGTGATTATAATTTAAAAGGAATTATGCTATGTAAGCAAGAATATGGAATGAACTCTGCAAACAGATTATTTACCCTCAGAGAGTTTCCTGACTATGGTTGGAAATACCAACATAAAAGAAATTAAGTTATAAATAAAATTGGAAATTGTGACAAGAGAAAATTATAGATGCATTCAATTATGTAAAGTGATTTCTTATGAAAGAAGTAATCTCCGTATACTCATACATGCCAACATGAGAAAAGAAGAAATGGGAAGATACGGGCAATATTGAGGAATTGGCTATGGGAAGATGAAGAGTTCTTCTTTTTCAAGACAGCATGAAGCAGGATTACCAAATGAAAATGTAGCTATTTGGGATATGGAAGAAAGTAATAAAAGGTGTGAAATAGATGTTGCAGGTCATAGAAAATAGATTGACTAGAGAAATATGCTTCTACTATGGAGTGTTGCAGAAAATTCATTCATCTTCATCATTCTGAATGTAAAATATATAACTTATACCAGCAATGACTGAGCACATGGTTACAAAACATTTGAAGATTGATGGAAATCTTAAGAGTTCAGAAGAGTTCAAAAGAGTTCAAAAGAGTTCAGAGTAGTTGCAATTCACAGACCATAAATATCAGCCATAAAATAAAATTGTGAGGAGGTTAAAAAAATAAGATGTAGGCATTTTCATAAATGGATCATGAGAAATGGTTCAGTGCAATATCATGAAGTCAAATTGGAATTCTTAATGAGATAAAAGATATTTCAATGGGTTACCTGACAAGAAAACTAAGAAAAGATGGTGGTGATTAATTGTGGTATTGCTTGTATCACAATTGTTTTTGGACATGCCAAGACCTGACCATTATTCAAAATATGTGGCAGAGATGGTATAAAATAGTAGTTCATTAATGATTTTAAAATAAACAAAATGAATTCTGGAGATTTTGATACACTGTCTTAGGTTGTTGTGATGTCATTCAAAACAGTGACAGAAATTGAGATGGATCAGGTATTCATGAACTGGGTGTGAAAGTCTTTTGTGAGAAAGGAAGAATGTTTAGGAGTTTGGAAAATAGAGTCAAAATTGAAGAGAGGATTATGAAAGTCTGACTGCAAAGTGTCATTTATAATTGCTTTTTCAAGATGAAGGGGGAGTACTTTAGGACCAGCCCTAGGAAACAAATAAGAAAATGAGTACAGAATAATCACTAGTGTCCAAAACTCTATAAGGGAAGTCATATTTTTAGGGGGTACTACTTTTCACAAAGCTAGAGCAAGTGTTTGAGAGGTTAAGAATGTTGAAGATTTAGAAGACCTAGAAAGGAGAGATTGTCAGATACTGCTTATGTGCTGCTACAAATGCTCATGAAGTAACTTCTGTGACATAAATTCAGTTTCCAAGAAGATTTTGACTAATGTCAGCAGGTGCAACCTGAGAGCCCCTTGCTTGGAACATGAAAAACATAAGTTTCTTCCTGCAGAATAGTTTTTGTGATTCCTTGTCATAAACTATTCTCATGAGAACCCACTTGACATGAAGTTGGAAGTTAAGATGAAGACATCTTTGACCAACAGGGGATTAGACTAATATATGGATAATTCTGAAAAACATTTCCTAATACTATTTGCTGACTACAATTGATAGAATGTATCCATGTGTCTCAAAACTCACATGCTGAGACCTAATCCCCAATATGGAGGTATTTGGAAGGAGGATCACTGGAAGCTAAATGGGTCATAAAAGCAGAGCCCTACATCCCTACCATCCTTCCCCTCACATGAGGATACGGTGAAAAGACTAGAAGCTAGCCTGTCCTACACACTGACTATTTTTGGTATCTTAATTTTAGACTCCCCAGTCTCCAGATCTGAGAGAAATGAATATTTGTTATTTAAGCTATGGTGGCTTTTTTAAAGCAACCCAAACAGACTAAGGTGCCAAACCTGTAGCTTTCCCTTATTCTCTCATGCCCATTGTTTTAGTCAGGCTTTTTGTTGTGGTGACCAAAGGACCTGACAAGAACTTTAGGAGGAAAAATTGATTTGGGGGCTCACAGTTTCAGATGACTTAGTTCATAGAAAGCAGGCTCAATTCCTTGGGGCTCAAGGCGAGGCTGAATATCATGGTGGAAGAGTATGGTTGGAGGTGTGCAGGTCAAGGCATGGCTCCAGGAAGCTCAGAAAGAAAGTTCACTCCAGATACAAAATTTAACGCAAAGGTGGGGGACACCTTTCATCCAAACTGTAACACCAATGTTCCTAGCTCTTGCACCTCTTGATTACCTTCCTAATAAACAATGTCTCCACACTTTCATTTTAAACTGTTTTGAGGGAAATCCTGGATGACTGAGTTTAAGAGATAAAGAATGACTTGAGTTTGCATGGTGTTATGGTTTGAATGTGAGGTGTCCCCAAAATGTCTATGTGATATGTGATAATTTGGGAAGTCTGAGGTGAAATGATTAGGTTATAAGATCCTTAACACAACCAATGAGTCAGTTCCCTTATAGGGATTAAATGGCAATGTAGGCTTGCAGGATGTGGCAGGGGGAGGTGGGCTATTGGGAGCATGCCTTTGGGGTATAGATTTTGTATCTGGCATGGAGTTTCTCTGCTTACTGATGTGACACTTTGAGGTCTCTGCTTACTGGAACCATGCCTTTCGCTCCAGCCCTCAGGAATGGATCTGGCCTCCGTGGACTGAAAACTCTGAAACTGTGAACCACTAAATACACCTTTTTCATGCTAATTTTTTTTTTTTTTTTTTTATTCTCAGGTCCAGTTACAGCAGTTAAAAAGCTGACTGAAATACAGTTTTAGAGACAAATGTATGTTAAAAAGAGTTTAGTTTTTATCATTTCTAACAAAAAAGCAGAACAAATTTGCTCTGGATTCCAATAGTTTTAGAGAGGTGCTTATTATTGCAGGAGTTCAGGAACTAAGATATAATTCCTTGTTCAGCTTTAAGGTATAATCTATTTAGGATATCAGGTCAGTTGACTTTTTCCAATTATTGTTACTACATTGACTATAAATAAATTGTTTCATAGTGTTCCTCTTATAGCAGAGATAAATTAAAACAAATTTTTAAAGATGTTATAACAGTGGAAAAGAAATATACAGTCATTTTCCTAGGGTTATAATGTCGTAGTTTGAATTGTGTTTTTCTAAAATGTTTGTGTTGAAGTCCTCATTGCCTCAGAATGTGACCTTACTTGGAAATAGGGTCTTCACAGAGGTGATGAAGTTAAGATGATGTCGTTAGGGGGAGCCTTAATCCAATATGACTGGCATCTTTTTAAAAGGAAAACTTGGAGACAAACATGCAGGGAGATGTTACATGATGATAAAGATGGAGAGCAGGTTGAGGTAATGTTTCCACATGCCATGCTTGATAAAGATTGGCAACAAACTGCAGGAGATAGATTTCAGAAGAAATCAAATTCTGTACATGTCTGAATCTTGGACTTCCAGCATCTAACTGTGACACAATAAATTTCTGTTATTTAAGTCACACAATTTGTGGCACTTTCCTATACCAACCCTATCATACTTACAGAGACATAGACAAAAATTTGATAAGCCAAATCAATAAAAAGAAATAATTACTAATTAGCAAAGTTCTAAAAATCTAATTTAGAAGCAAATAAAATACAAAAATTATGATCAAATAGAAGCAAACAAATTTTAAAATTAAACTAGATTGAAACACATGTTAAAAGATTTTACTAGGGCCTGTAGTGGTGGCTCAGTGGTTATAGTGCTTGCCACACATGTAAGAGTACGTGGGTTCAAACCCTAGCACAACCATGTGCACAACCAAGTGTCAGAGCAATAAAAGTCACATGAAAAACTAAATAAAAATTGCTTCTGTCTTTCTCTCCCTCTCTCTCACTGTCCCTCTTTCTTAAAAAAAGAAAAAGAAAGAAAAAGATTTTACTATTTTACTAAAGATTTAAAAATCTGTATTGGTCAAATACCAAGGAAGTAAATAATAAATCATAGTGGATGACTTTAAACCTAATATAAGTATTAAAGATATATTCAATAGAAATATCTTCTTCTAAATTATGAATTAACTCTATTCTCCTGAAAGAATATTCCCAGTCTTCTGAAAGAATATTCCAGCTAGGATGGCTGAGTGGCCTACCCCTAGTTAAATGGAAGCACACACTGTGATGGCTTCCATGAAGACTTGCTCTAAGTATCATTGGCAACTTAATACTTCCCCATCCTTTCTCACCAGATAAACAAAAATAAAACCTTTTGATGCAGCTACTATACTGTGAGTGTATGTAGAAATTATGAGAATTAAATATAACCTGATACAAAAAGTTCAACTGAAAAATATAAAGGGACTGAATCCTGGCAATACTTTTGAATATTCCAATGAAATCCAGCAACAACCAGTAATCCTTGTAAATTGAAGGGTAGTATGGGCAATTTAGGGAGACCTTATCTCAAAAACTTTTTTTCAGAGACTGATGGAAGGAGCCAGTGTAAGTGGCTCAGGGGTTGCAGCAAGCAAGCATGAGGATGTGGGTTAGAACCTTAGCACCACATACATGACAAAGTGTCGGAACAACAAAAGTCACATGAAAAACTAAATAAAATTTATTCTTTCTTTCTTTCTCTCTCTTTCTCTCACTGCTCCTCCCTCGCTCTATCTAAAAAAAAAAGAGAGAGAGAGAGAGAGAGAGAGAGAGACTGAGGGCTTAGCTCAGTGGTAGAGTGCCCCTTGTTAGCTTTCCCAACACAGGGAGAAAAAAAGAAGGAAAGAGAGAGAGAGAGAAATAAAAAAACATAAAACAGCAACAAGTAAAGATTTGCAAATGAGATAAATAGGATATTTGCTAAGTCATGGTTTGTTGCACTTCTGGATATTTTTTCTCATTAATTTTTGGACCAATTATAATTCCTAACACAGTAATAAAAATAAGAATGAAACTACATGAGTTTATCTGTTAATTTTATTAGCAAAACAAGTTATAAGAGATGATTTCTATAGAGGCTTAAAACATATATGTTAAAATCCAACATTCAGGATTTCTGCCATGGCCCAGCAGGTGTACAGGACACCACTAAGGATCCTGTACCTGAACCACAGCCTGCCACTGCTCGGGCCCTAGATCATGACTCCAACCCCAAAAGGTCACCAGGATGCTCACAGGAGGACTCTGTGCCCAGATACCACCCAGCCATGGCACATACCCACCAGGTCCAGATATATTGGACATGTGCCCAAGGATCCCAGGTTGCAGTTTGGCATGTAGGCTGGTCCACTCTAGCCTGCCCTTCATCTACATGACCCCACAGCCCAGCAACATACCTTACCACTTAGCTTCAACAACTCAGAAGGATGCCCCAGAACTCTACCTAGTCCTGGAACCTAGATCTAAGAGGTTCAATTATATGAGGCTCCAGGCAGAAGTTTTCTGGAAGAAGATGGTATCTGACCTGACCCTTTGACCTGCAAGGAAGAAGTATCGGAAACTTGCATTTCTTCCACACAGACAACCTCAATTCAAAGATACAGAAGAATATTATAAAAAATGAGGAATCAAACTAGGAAAGGTTCACCTCAAACTCACAATTCCCCTATCAATGATCCCATGGACAGGTAGCTAGATGAAAACCTAGAAAAAATTATCAAAGATCTTATTACAATAAGGAATAATGAACTAAAAAAAATTTAATAAAGGGACTAAGTCAGAAAATTCAAGAGATAAAAAACTCTATTATCAAAGAAGAGACATACCGAAAAAGGATGTAATAAAGCTAAAAACTACAGTCAATCACATCAAATGAATGCTAGAAGAATTTAATAATATACTAACTTCCACAGAAAACAGAACCTCAGCTCTATAAGAAAGAACTTCTGACAATGAGGATAGGCTGAGTGAGGCTGAGCACACAGGCGACAAAAAGAAAAAAAAACCTCACAGAACAAGAGCAGATTTTTGAAAATCTCTGGAATGAAATCAGAAGAAGCAATATAAGAATAACTGGGATACAAGAAGAAATAAAAATGTAAACAAATGATATGAAGAAGATTCTCAACAAAATAGAATGAAAAATTTTCCCATGTCAAAAGAGAGTCATAAAAGCTCATCCAGGAAGTCTGCAGGACACCCAGTAGGCCTAATCAAATGAGAAGTTCACTCAGACACATCATATTCAAAATGTATAACAGGAAAATTAAGGAAAGAATATTAAAAGATGCAAGAGAGAAGTGTCAAATCACCTTCAGAGGCAAACCAATAATGATCGTATCAGACTTTTCAGCTCAGACTATAAAAGCAAGGAAATCCTGGAAGGAGATCTTTCAATGTATGAATGGCCACTATATGCAGCTAAGAATACTATACTCTGCAAACCTCAGCTTCAAATTTAATGGGTAAATAAGACCATTTCATGATAAGATCAAATTTGCAGTATTTGTGAAAAGAAAACCAGCATTACAAAGAATCCTCAAAGACAAACTCCAGATAGAAGAACAAGAAAACAATCCTCAAAACCCACAAAGAGAGGAAATTCAATAAAAGTACATGTTACCAATAGAGAACCAAGACAGCACACAACTTACTACTAAAACACAATGACTATGAAGCACAACCACATAATTATCCTAACACTGAATGTGTATGGTCTCAATGCACCAATCAAAAGACACAAATTAGCAGATTGGATCAAAATACAAAATCTGACAATACATGGCTTATGGGACACCCATCTTACAGCCAATCATATCCAAAGATTGAGGATGAAGGAAGGGAAAAAAGAATTTATCAGGCGTATGGCCCAAGAAAGCAAGCTGGTGTGGCAATTTTTATATCCAACAAAGTAGATTTCCAAATATAAACTAATCAGAAGAGATGAAGAAGACTACAATATCCTAGTAAAGGGAACAATACGATGGAAGATATAACCTTAGCAAATATATAGTCTCCAATCTCCAAAATCCCAACTAAGTAGAAAAACTACTCCATGACATAAGACCACTTGTGGAACTCAATACAATAATACTGGGAGACTTTAATACTCTTTTGTCAATAATAGATGGTCATCAAAGAAAAAAATGCTAAAGAGCACTATAGATAAACATATCCATAAATCAAATGGATTTAACAGACAGCTATAGAATATTCTATCCAAAATTTGCTGAATATACTTTCTACTCAGTAGTGCATAGATCCCTCTCAAAAATAGATCATATTATAGCACACAAAGGAAATCTCAGCAAATATAAAAAAGAAGATATAACTTCATGTATCCTATCAGACAATTAAACCAAGATCCTAGCAATTAACAGTAAGAATTGTAACAGAAAATAAACATATACATAGAGATTGAATAATTCCCTATTAAATGAAGAATGGATTCAAAGAGATGTGAGAGCAGAAATAAAGAAATTCTTGGAAGCATATGAGAATGAAGATACAACATACTGAGACCTCTGAGACAGCATGAAAGCATTCTTAAGGGGAAATTTCATATGTGTGAACATTAAAAATCAAGAGAGATCTCAAAGAAATAAGCTTATGCTCCACAGCAAATCCCTACAAAGGGAACAACAATCTAATTCCAAAGGCAGCAGAAGCCAAGAAATAATCAAGATCAGAGTTAAAATCAATGAAAATGAGAACAAAAAAGAATGAAAAAGAATTGATCAAAAATTAAATAAATGAAATGACAGATCCCCTTGTTAATCTCACTAAAAGGAGAGAATTTAAGCTATTCAATAAAATCACCATAAAAAAGGAAGTGATCACCACTGAACCCATGAAAAACAAAACAGATTATTAGAACTTCTTTTCAAAAATTATACTCCTCTAAATTATATAATCTTGAAGACATGGACGTATTTCTACACACAACATTCCCAAACTGATACCGGATGATACTGAAATCCTGAACAGACCAATTTTTTTTTAACAGGTACTGAAATCCATATAGCAATTAAAAGCCTTCAAAGGAAGCAAAGCCCAGGATCAGGTGGACTCCCTGCTGAGTTTTAACATACCCATAAAGAGGAGCTACACCCCTCCTTATTAAGCTATTCCAAGAAATTAAAAAGAGAGGAACTCTCCCAAATAATTTTAATGAGGTAATCATAACTCTGATAACAAAACCCAACAAAGACTCATCAAAAAATAAAATTACAGGCCAATATCCCTGATGAACATTGACACAAAAGTCCTTAATAAAGTTTTAGCAAACCACATTCAAAAATCACATCTAAAAGATAATTTGTCACAATCAAGTGGGCTTCATTCCAGGGATGCAAGGCTGGTTCAAAATATGGGAACCAATATTCATGACTTAAACAGAAAAAGACAAAAACCATTTGATCATCTCAACTGATACTGAAAATGACTTCAATAAAATCCACAGCCATTTATGCTCAAAACTCTTGGGAAGATAGGGATTAAAGGATCTTTACCATTTAAAGACCATATATGGCAAACCCTTAGCTAGTATAATACTAAATGGAGAAAAGCTGAAATCGTTTTTACCAAACTTGGGAACAAGACAAGGCTGCCTCCTCCCACTTTAAATCAATATAGTCCTTGAAACCCTAGCTGGAGCAATCAGGCAAGAGAAGGAAATAAAAGGGATAAGAATAGGAAGAGAGGAAATCAAACTATCCTTTTATTCTGGCAACATGATCCTATATCTGGACAATCCAAAAAAACTCTACCAGAAAACTGCTGGGGCTTATAAACAGAGTTAGCAAAGTGGCAGGCTACAACATCATAGCCCTAAATCACTAACTTTCCTATACGCTAACAATACAAGGACAGAAGAAATCAAGAAATTAGTCCCATTAACAATATCCTCAAAATGCATGAAATACTTGGGAATTAACCTAGCAAGGGAAGTAAAAGACCTCTACAATGAAAACTATTGATCATTGAAGAAATAAATTAAAGAAGACCTATAAGATGGAAAAACATTGCATGTTCTTGTTTAGTCAGAATTAATATAATTAAAAAGGCCATTCTGCTAAAAGTGCTATGTAGATTCAATGCAACCCCCATCAAGTTACCAATGTCATTCTTTATAGTTATAGAAAAAAGCAATTCTTAAATTCGTTTGGAACAACAAGAAACCCAGGAGGGCCAAAACATTACTATGCAAGAAAGACGAAACAGGGGAATTGCAATACCAGATGTAAATATTTGGTACAGTAACCAAAACAGCATTGTACTGGTATCCAAATAGGAATGAAGACCAATGAAATAGAATAGAAGACTCTGAGACAAAACCCACAAATCTTTAACATCTGATATTTGATAAAAGGGACAAAATACAACATGGAGGACAAAAAGCCTATTTAACAAATGGTGCTGGACCATCTGGACAGCCATTTGGTGGAAGTTGAAATTAGATTGTGACCTCTCTCCTTGCACAAAAATCAAATCAATATAGATCAAGTAACTAGGAATTAAACCAGCTGCCATACAATTGCTAGAAGAAAAATTACGATGAACACTCAAGCATATGGGAGTTGGCAATGACTTTTTCAATAAGATTCCCAAAGCAAAAGAATTGAAGTCAAGAATTAATGAGTGAGATTCCATTAAATTAAAAAGCTTGTGTCAGCCAAGGATTTGGTCAAAACTATCAATAAAAGACCTAAAGAATGGGAGATAATCATGGACTGTGATTCCTCTGTCCAGGAATGAGTATCCAAAATTTACAAAGTCCTCAAAAATTTAATATCAAAAACACAAACAATCCAATCAATAAATGGGCCAGAGAGCTAAACAGAAACTTCTCAACAGAGGAAATTGAGCAAAACAATTAATACATGAGAAAGTGTTCTAAATATCTAGTAATCAGAGAAATGTAAATCAAAACTTCATTAAGATTTCACTTCACTCCAGTCATACTGGCAAAGATGAAGAATATGAACAACAGAAGCTGGAGGGGTTGTAGGCAAATAGGAACACTTGCACACTTTTTTACTGTCTGGTACAGCCACTCTAGAAAGCAGTGTGGCAACTCCTCAAAAACCTAGGGTTGGATCCACTGTACAAACCAGCTATCCCTTTTCTTGTTATTTTCCCAGATGAATTAGAATCATCACGTTATGGCAATATAGCAAAATCTATGTTCATAGGATCTCAATATAATAATAGCTAAATTATGGGAAATCAACCCAGATGCCCCGATTGGATGAATGGATGCAAAAGCTGATATATATATATATAATCTCCACACATGCATGCATATATAGGAGTTCTATTCAGCTATTAGAAACAGCAAGGTAAATGGATATCAATGGAAGAATTATCATACTGACTGATGTTAGCCAAAATCAAGGGTGAAATGTTTACCCTCATTTTTGGAGGCTAGAACAAAACCCAGGCTTGGGTGAAAGGTTGTCAAACTCATTTATTCAACCTTGCAAAGTCATAGCAACAAATAATCTAGGGAACCTTAGATATGCAGGGAGATAGGGGTAGGGGAGTGGTGGGGGGAGTGGTAGAGGGAGGGATGATAGGGAGGGATATAGGAAGACAATCAATAATGAAGCATATACTTTATTTACCACCAATAATCCAAATAATACTTGTGTAATCATTTAATTGTGGAAAATTCACAATCATATATGTGTATATATACACATATATGTGGACATTTGTATCTGTTGTAGGGGCAAAATATGAAAGAATCAAGAGACTGGGGTGTGGGTAATATGGGAGTAATTAGTTTAGAATCAAATGCGTATCACACTATTACATTATATACATTTATATTTGTACAACTCAATTCCTTAATAAAAATAAATAAATAGTCCAGCATTCATTTGTGACTAAAATAAAGCTTTTAGGTAACAAAGATACTTTTTGAGCATAAAAATTTGAATTTACTTTCACATTAAATAGGAAATACTGAAGTATCCACTGATTGACACTTCTGTCCATCTTATCATAAAGGCTAGGCACCAAGAAGTAATTTTCTCTTTTGGACTGTGAAATTTATGATTATATCTTTTACAAACCCATCTAGTGCTATCCAGGTTACCACAAACCACTTGTCCTAACTATTTCTTTGTCTGGATGAGACAAATAGAATAGTCTCCTAAGTAGTTTTCTGAATTTACAGTTGGGATCCTAACTTCCATTCCGCCAAAGTTTATTTTCACAATGCAATTCTGTTTCTTCACATTACACATCACTTGCACTGGGCTGTGCACTCTCCCAACACATATAGCTTTTCCATACCACTTCCTTCAGCCTGAAATATGCCTCTCTTCCCACCTTCATCTAATTAGCTAGTTCTAACACTTGAGCTCCCTCACTAAGTCACTTCCTCAGACAAAAACCTGCCAAAAATCTGCAAATCAAAATCACATCTTCCTATCATATGTTTTCAAGGAACTTCGCCTCATTTTTCATAAGCTTGTAATTTTACAATTCAAAATTTCTTAGATTAATCAGAATCTCACTAGAGTGTAAACTCTATAAAGATGAATTTTGGTATGTTTGCTGTGTCCTCTCCTTTCTCTTAATTCTTTGCTAGGCAATGTAATGATACTATATATTTTTAAAAAATACATAGTGTATATATATATTTTTTTCTAAATACTATGTATTTTTAACATGCAACAGAGTCAAGAATCATCATGATTACTAGAAGCATAATTATAAGGAGTTCTAAAATTGGTTCTAAGTTGAAAGCTTAGTTGTTAAAATGAAAAAATAGATAAATATTTAAGTATACAGTCATTTTTAAGAATTATGTTTCTTATGACTAAGACTTATACTTTTAATATTTTAGGCATCCATTTATCAAGAACAATTTATGCTAAGATACAGTATTTTGACTCAATTATTAATAGTCTGTATGAGAAATATTTCGCTGAAGTTTATTTTATTTTTTGTGAATGACAAAATGTTTAATTCAGTAGTCATACCTAAATTTTAAGAATGCATTCATAAATTTATAATGCAATTTTGCATTCATTTAGTTCTGTGTGTATCATTGTAGTATATGTTAAAGGAAACAATTTATGTAAATCTAAGCTTGAGTGGATGATCACAACTGTTAGGTCTGAAATATCTGGATTAAATATGTCCACTTAACTAATGTGGGAATTTAGGTACATACATTATATATAGGGTGGAAGCATAGAAACACACATACTACAGATTGAAGACAGCAAATTAAGGGAAAGTTGCCTGTCCAGTTGCTCTGTGGCTCTGGAGTCAAGCAGCAGGAACACTGCTACTCAGAGAGGTAGGTAAAAGGGAATTCAGTGAAATTCAATAAAGGGCAGTCAGAACCACTTAGAGAGTACTCAGAAATTCAGGCACAGGGAATAAAAGAAAAGAGAGTACAGTGGAGTCAAGTCAGTTGTGGTAGTTCTGGTTCACCACATAGAGGAGGGATAGTATAAACAAAGAGAGAAGTACAAGGGCAAATTTGGCATGGAAAAAACTGGCAGATCAGAAACGCTGCCTAGGCACAGCTCATCCAAAGCCTTCACAGAAAACCGGTGTTTGAAAAGTGCTATATCTCTCAGCTAGCAGGCAGAGAGCCACGATAGACTTACGAATTGAAGAGGTCACACTGCAGCTTGCTGATTCAGGAGCCCAGGAAATTACAGCAGATTAAACTGTCCCAGAAAGCAACTGCCATATGACCTAGGTATACCCAGAAGAATGTAACGGAAATGGGCACAAAGAAGATTGCAGTCAGGGTTATTCAAGTCAGAAGTATAGAGGCGAGTACACCTCACTTGCCCTTTGAGTCCAGCAGCTCATATGAGCAGCAAAAGATGGTTGGGATTGAACAAATGGGTATGAATACACTCTGTGACTAACCCTGAGAAGGCCTTGTTCACAGGACGATGAGTGTTTGAGACCTATGGAGGGTTAGTTCCCCTGCCCCAGGAATAACAGTCTTAGGGGGCACTTGAGACCCACAATTCCAGCAGAGATTGGCATCTGCCAGGCCTTAGAGGTGAATTGATCTAATCTCTCCAGAGTTGATACCACCCAATAAAGCCCTAAGGCCCATTAAACCTAAGCCTAGTCACTAAACTTCTCTGCTTAGGACTGCACTGCAGCTCCACCCTGGGAGTGCATCCATTTTCTCTGTCTGGACAAAGTGCCAACTGACAGTGCTTCCCATTGCATCCTATCTTACAATGGTGAAAAGGGAAGCTGAAAGCTATTTCAACATTTTGTTTTAGGCCATTCTAGATGGCACCTTGGTAAGCAACACAAAAGGAAGAAGGGATTAACCAGCCCTTCCTCATACACATTGGTGCTCTCTTTCTTTCTCTCTCTTTCTCTCTCTCTATATATATATTTATTTATTTATTTATTTATATATAGTCCCTCCCCCCCCCACCAAAAAAGAAACAAAACAAAATAGAAAGAGGGATACTTGGGCATATGCAGTCACTATCAATTTTATTTTTCATTAAGAATATTTCTTTCTTTCTTCCTTTCTTTCTTCCTTCCTTTCTTCTTTGCTTCCTTCCTTCCTATCCTTTTATTTTTTTCTTCTTGGAGTGATGATTGCTTCATATATATGAAACACACACATTCATGGTTTTTTCTTTTTTTAGCATTTTATTACAAAAGCTATTCTTTCTTATCTTTTGAGGGTTAGGTTTTTCTATTTAATTTGGTTTAGCCTTGCTTTTGTTTGTTTCTCTTTCTCTCTATTTTGTCTCCTACTAACAGTCAAATACTCTTGTACACTTTCTTTATCTTTCTCCTCCTTTATGTCTACACCTGCTACATTTTCCTGCACTTTCTATATTCATATTTTGAATATTCTAGACTCTTTTTACCTAACTACCATATTCTCTTTTTTCTTAATGAACTGTAGTTTTACCATTTTTAGAAATATTTGCTTTATATAACTCTTGTCTTTACAATCATGTTTTTGCCGTTATCAGCACTGAGGATGGCATACTTGACACCTGCTGCTTATTTTAATTCCAGTTCTAGTTTATGGCTATTTTACTCTGTATCACTTTTGCTGTTGGCAATTGCTGACCACTATTCCTGTTTTTATGCTAATCAGTGTTGTAGATGTCATAATAGGTACCAGGTATTTGTTTGCATTAGTTGCTGCTACTTTTTTTTTTTTTTACATTAGCCCCCCTCTTTTTTTTCTATAAGGTGCTTGGAATCTACAGGGACAATACAAATTCACAGGTAGAGACTCTGCTGCTGAACTAAACCCAGCCAAGAGGTGGCACAACTTACTCCACACACAAATTAAGCACTCAAACTTCTGTGCTACTTTAATACAAATAATAAAAGAGACTAAAATTCAAAAATAACTACTTTGGCCCTGAATAGGAATGGATGGGGAAGCCCTCAGGTCTCAGTCATGCAGCAAAATCAGTCAGAATTAAAACAAAGACTGTGTATCAAGAAAATAGAGATGTTGAAAAGAACCAAACAGATCTTGAAATGAAAGATGCAATATATCAAATAAAACGTTGAGTTGAAAGTATCTCTAATAAAGTAGATCATACAAAAAGCAGAATGTCACAGCTGGAAGACAAAGTGTCAAGCCTTGAACATTCAGACAGTATTAAAGACAATGACCAGAATATACAAGAATGTTGGAACAAAATTAAGAATCACTGAAATTGAAGCAGGTTCTGAGAGGAAGGCTAATGGACTTGCATAACTTCTTCAGTGAAATAGTAACAGAAAAATTTCTAAACCTTGAGAATAATATGGAATTTCAGACACAGGTTGCATTCAGGACTCAAAATAGATAAGATGAAAAAAGAACCTCTCAATAATGCATTATAATTAAAATGTCTAAAATATGGAACAATTATAGAATTTAGAAGTCTCAAGAAAAAAATATCAGAAAATATTTAGAGGTAAGCCTGTCACAATTACTTTTGATTTCTGAGGATTGGAATGAAGTGTTCCAAGCCCAGAAAGAAATGTCAACCAAGATTGCTATATCCAACAATACTATCCTTCAGAATCTAAGAAGAAATAAAAACTTTCCAAGATAAGCAGAAACTAAAAGAATTCATGACTATTAAGCTGGCACTACAGAAAATACAGGAAATACCTCACACAGAAGAAATATAAAACAAATTACAGAGTGCACAATGAACAAACCTTGTTTGAAAAGTAGCTAAACAAAGGAGAGATAGTATCAAATTAAACCTTTGAAATAAGTAAAAATGTCAGCAATTTATAAGCATCTCCCTAAAATAAAATGGAATATAAATCGTCTCAACTCTCTACTTAAATGACATAAGCTGGAAGAATGGATTTAAAAAACAAAAATAACTATATGTTGTTTGCATGTGATTCATCTTAAAGCAAAGACACCTATAGGCTGAAAGTGAATGAATGGAAATTGATATAACAAGGAAATGGAGTACCAAAACTGCAGAAGTAGCTACTCTCATATCTGACAAAGCAGAATTCAAGCCAAAATTAATCAAAGAAATGAAAAAGTCAATTGAAACCAATAAAGGGAACAATCTGACAAAAATATATAATAATAGTAAATATGCTCCAAATATTGGTGAACCTAATTACATAAAATAGTCATGCTCAGAAGAAAGACTGAGCTAGAAACCAGTACAACAGAGCTATGTGATGTCAACATACCTTTTCATAATAGGTCATCTAGACATAAACCCAGTAAAGACTCTTTTGAACTAAAAAATGTTATAAGCAATGTATTTAAGAAACATTTACAGAATATTTCATCCCACAAAAGCCATATTCACTTTCTTCTCATTTTCTCATGGACCATTACCCAAAATAGACATATTTCAAGCCACAAGGCAACTCTTAGCAAAAAATAAAAACTAAAAATTAAAAAATTAAAAAAACAAAAACAAATAAAACAAGCAAACAAAAAAAATGGTACAATTCCTTGCATGTTATGTGATCAACCTTACAAAGATATTAAGGACCTCTACAACGAAAACTATTAAAGACTAAAAAAAGAAATTGCAGAAGACCTGAGTAGATGGAAAAACATTGCATGCTCATGGTTAGGCAGAATTAATATAATAAAAATGGCCATTCTACCCAAAGCCCTATACAGATTTAATGCAATCCCCATCAAGATACCATCACGGATATAGAAAAAGCAATTCTCAAGTTCATTTGAAATAATAGAAGACCCAGATTATCCAAAACATTACTCTGCAAGAAGGAAGAAGTAGGGGATATCTCAATCCCTGACCTGAAATCATAATACAGAGCTATAGTAACAAAAAGAGCATGATATTGGTATAAAAACAGAGCTGAAGACCAATGGAATAGAATAGAAGATTCTGAGATGAACTTCCATATCTTTAACTACTTGATATTTGATAAAAGGGGGCAAAAACATAGTGTGGAAGAAAGATAGCCTGTTCAACAAATGCTGTTGGACAAATTGGACAGTCATGTGTAGACAATTGATGCTAGATCCTTACCTTTCCCCATACACAAAAATTAAATCAAAATGGTTCAAAGATCTGGATATTAACCCAGCAACTTTAAATTTATTTGAAAAAGAAGTAGGATCAACCCAACAGGACATAGGGGCCAGCAGTGTCTTCCTTAACAAAACTCCCATGGCTCAAGCAGTAAAGTCAAGAATAAATTAATTAGATGCAGTTAAACCAAAAAGTTTTTATACAGCTAAAGAATTAGAGCATCAAGAGAGACCCAACAGAATGGGAGAAAATTTTTGCCTGCTACGCCTCGGACAGGGGGTTAAAATCCAGAATATATGAAGAACTAAAAAAACTAAACAACAAAATCATAAATAATCCAATCAATAAATGAGCTATGGATCTAAAAAGAAACTTCTTACCAGAGGAAGTCCAGAAAGCCCTAATGCTCTATATCGTTAGCAATAAGAGAAATGGAAATCAAAACTTCAATGACATATCACCTCACTCCTGTTAGAGTGGCAAAAATGAAAAATTCAAACAACAACAGATGCTGGAGGGATTGTGGGAAAGAGGAGCACTGTCACATTGCTGGTGGGACTGCAAACTGGTTCAGCCACTCTGGAAAGTAATGTGGAGACTCCTCAAAAAATTAGGGCTGGAACCACTTTATGACCCAGCTATTCCACTCCTGGGTATTTTCCCAAAAGAGTTAGAATCAGCATATTATAGAGATATGGCTTCATCAATGTTTATAGCAGCTCAATTTACTATAGCTAGACTGGAACCAACCCAGATGCCCCTCACTAGATGAGTGGATTCAAAAACTTTGGTACATATATGCAATGGAATACTACTCAGCCATTAGAGAAAACAATATCATGGCTTTTGTAGCCAAATGGATGGAGATGGAAAAAATTATGCTGAGTGAAGTATCCCAATTGCAGAGATTCAAGGGCCGAATGTTTTCTCTCATTTGTGGAAGCTAGAATACAACTGGAAACAGTGTTAGATAGCTAAGCTAATAATAATCTCAAAATATATGAATTTTTACACAAACACAGGAAATCTTGCCTAGGATACCTGGAGATGTAGGTGGGTGGCAGGGAGGGGGGAAGGAATAGGAAAGATATCTTGAAGACTGGAGGGAGGGAGTATGGGGGAATCAACTCAGAAGGAGATCTCCGACCTTCATGAGAAGTCCACTTAACTAGGGGTTCTTTTGGGGGAACATAGAACCATGGGGAACCCAAGGGAGGAAACCATGACATGGCATCAGCCTTGGCTAACTATGTAAATACACATTGGTTCTTCATTGTTTGATATTGATTCCCTCTCAATTGTAAGTCCATATTCAACTAATAAAAATAAAAAATAAAAACGAAAACAGAAAAACAAGCAAATAAACAAAAAATGGTATAATTCCTTGCATGTTACGTGACCATAATATATTGAAATTAGAAACAGATACCAAAAAATACAGAAAATATATAAACATATGGAACTTGAATAATATATTTTTTTAAAAGAGAGAGGGACAGTAAGAGAGAGAAAGAATGAATCAATTGTATTTAGTTTTTCATGTGGCTTTTGTTGCTCCGACACTTTGTTGTGTTCATGGTGCTGGGGCTCCTGCTCACATACTTGCACATGCCTGGCAAGTACCATAACCACTGAGCCACTGTTTCAGTCCCCTGAATAATATACTTGTGAATGATGAATTATTGATAGAGGAAAGCAGGGGAGAAATATAATAAATTATTATATTTAAATGAGAATAGTGTTACAACCTACCAAAACCTCTGGGATATTATGAAGGTGGTTCTCAGAGGAAAATTTACTCCCTTGATTCTGAGATGGATGTGATATTGCCAATTCCTGAGATGCCCTCAAGCCATCTTTCTTTTTGCCTCTAGGCAAAGTCTTTAGCATTTCTTTACTGGTGATAACATCTTTAACAACTGTAACTCCCAGTCTTATTCCCACCTTTCAAGTCCAAGTTTTTCAAATCTTTCTGCTCTGCTCTCTGCTCCTGATTATCTCAGAAAACCTAGCTAAAACCCACCAGCAATATCCATGCCACTACCTGAATACTATACTGCCTCAGATTAAGAAATCCATCACTATTAAAATTAGCCTCATAGACTCAGGACACTGGCAAAATCCAAACTACTTCTTAGCCAGAATGTAACATGCACGGCCTTTAGTTCAATTTCCAATAAAGTCGTCCTCCTCCTCTGAAATCTCTTGAGCCCTTTCTTTATTGTGCATACTCCTATTGACATTCGGGACCTTTGAGCTCCCACCAGGACAGTCCACATGGGTCCACTTACAACATTCTAAAGTTTTTCCAGCTTGCATTGCTAAAAATCACAAAATTCCTCCCACAAATTCCAAAAAGCTCCAAAGGCATCTAAACCACATGGTCAGGTTAGTCACAGCAACAACCCCACTTCTTGGTACCAATCTCTGTTTTAGTCACCTTTTCCTTGCTGCAACTAACAAGCCTAAAAATAACAATTTTAGGAGGAAAAGTTTATTTGGGGGCTCATGGTTTCAGAGGTGTTTGTATATATACGGCTGTCTCCATTCCTTGGGACTCAAGGTGAGGCTGAACATCATGGTGGAAAAGTATGGCAGAAGGAAGAAGTTCCAGGCATGGCTCCAGAAAGCAGAGAGAGAGATTCCACTCCAAATACAAACTATATGCCCCAAAGGCATGCCTCCAGTGACCCATCTCCTCCAGCCACACCTTACCAGCCAACTGTTACCACCCAATAAATACCTATCAGGATATTATCTCATGATTGGTGTAAGGCTCTCATAGCCCAGTCATTCCACCTCAGCCTCCCTGGATTGTCTCAGATGAGCTTTTGGGAGAGATCTTTCATCAAAACCATAACACCATCAACTCAATAGATGCAAAGAAAGCCTTTGAGAAAGTTCAGCACCCATTCATGATAAAAAAAAAACATAAAGTAAAACTGAAGAAACTAGGGATAGAAGGAATCTATTTCAATATCATAAAGGTTAAACATGAAAAAACCATAGTCAACATGATACTGATTGAGGAACAACTGAAATCACTTTCTTTAAAGTCTGAAAGAAGACAAGAATGTCCACTCTCTACACTCCTATTCAATATAGTACTAGAAATTGTATCCATAACAATAAATAAAGCAAGAGAAGGACAGGAAAGTGATAAAAATGGGAAAGGAAGAAGTCAAATTATCAGTGCAGATAATAAAAAAATGTACTTAGAAGATCCAAAAAGCTCCCCTAGAAGACCAATAGAGCTAATAAAAAAAAATAAACTAAGTAGCAGAACATAAAGTCAACATACAAATATCAATAATTTCCCTGTATGTTATTAATGAATCTCCTGAGGAAAAAAGCAGGAAAACTATTGCATTCACAGTAGCCTCAAAAAACAAGCAAATCCTAGGATTAAATCTCGCCAAGGAGGCAAATGACCTCTATAATGAAAACTGCAGAAAAATGAAAGAAGAAATTGAAGAACACACAAGAAAATGGAAAGACCTCCCATATTCATGGATAGGCAGAATTAATATCGTTAAAATGGCCGTACTACCAAAATCTGCATGCAAATTCAATTAAATCCACATCAAAATACCAATGACATGTGGAAGCAAGATGGCGTTCTGAAGACAAAAGGCTTTCCCCACACCTCCGCGACTGATCGGTATTTCTCCAACTTCTCGCCAGTATTTCCAGGTGCGTTTGGGGAGATTGGCATTGTGAACCACCAGTCCTAATCTTGGCAGTAGATTTGAGAAATAGAGACTTGGAAGCAACCTGGGGCTTTGTTCTGATCTGTCTCGGCTGCAGCACGGCAGCAGCTCCCTCGCGCCAGCAGCCGCTCCACCTACACTCCCGCCTGCCCGAGTCACATCTGCAAAGAAAAACCCGTGCAACTTTAAAATCAGCGTTCTCCCAAGGACCCCTCTTGGACCTGCGTTCTGTTTTGCAACGGGATCGGTGACTGGAAATAGCGTCCAAGTAAGCGCGGAGGGCAGCTTGAGCAGAGGAGGCGGGGCGGATTCAGCAGGGGCGAGGAGGCCCAGCAACCGTCTGTGCTTTGTCCGCTTGCTGGTTGCCACACTCCCAGCCCGCCCGATCAGGGCGGGACCTCTTTGAGACTGCAAAGCAAGCTCTGGGTGCCCTGT
>PVKS010024950.1:0-23376 GCA_004027875.1 Aplodontia rufa | reverse complement strand
AAATTTTTGAACAACCATACAAGTTTTTAACAAAATAATACAAAATGTGTATAGATTCTGGATATTACAATTACCCCCAGGAGTGCCCCCCCCCAATTACCCAACCTTATCCCTCCCTTCCCCTTCCCACAATATCTCTAAAAAAGGATTATGTTGTATAGCATTACATATTATCTGGATTTAACACATGATAATAGACCACCTTTCTCAATTGCCAGGGTCTAGATCCAGCCTCCACAGATGAATGGAGACAATCGACCATTAGTTCTCTGGGTTGAGCTGATTTTACTCAGCATAATTTCTTCCATAGCCATCCATTTACCTTCAAAGGCTACAATATCGTTGTTTCTAAGTGCTGTGTAAAATTCCATGGTATAAATATACCACCGTTTTTGGATCCATTCATCCAGTGAGGGACATCTAGGTTGTTTCCATAGCCTAGCAATAGTAAATTGAGCTGCTATGAACATAGATATTGCTGTGTCACTATAATGTGCTGATTCTAAATCCCCTGGAAAGATTCCCAGGAGTGGAATAGCAGGGTTGTATGGTAAAATCCCTTCCCAGGCCTTCTCTGTCTGACGGCAAGATCAGTGTCTGGAAACTGCTTTCATACAGTCACTAAACAACAGATTGCGCTAAAGAAGCAGGTAAGCAGGTGCTGGAGCTGCAAGGGTATGGGAACTGAGCATCCATCTTTTAACCCCTTGTTGGATGCATTAAGTTTTTTAATGTACTTAAAAAATTTTAAAGGCTTTTAAAAACATGGGTACTTTCTTATATCTTTTAAAAACATGGGTACTTTCTTATATCAGTACATTTTAGTTAAATAAAAGTCTTCATCAATTTTACAAATCTCATTTCCTTTCCATTAATTACATTTTAGGGTTTGGATTAATATTATGGACTTACTGGAAGTTGTGGGGCTTTAAGATAATTTTTCAGAAATACCTTTCATTTCTTAATTATCTCAAAGTCCCAAATAATCATCTAATAAAATAGCAGGGCATTTTTAAAAATAATCCCTTCTAATTTTAATAGTTTTTCCTTTTAAAACTTCAATTTCCACTACATATATGCTTTATAAAATGAAATTGTAATGTGAATACTATATATTCTTTTGAAAATTATATTGATGTTATTCATATTAAAAATTGTTGGAATTATTTGTATATTCTCAAGTATTCCACGTGCCATATAAATTCACAATAAATATTTATGAAAAGTATTAATGGTGTTGGGAAATCAATTTAATTAAAACACTATTAAAATATTTTTTCATTTTGAAATTTGTATAATTTATACAAGTATAAATTTTATTTCATTTTTGCTCTTCTTCTCCCTTTAGCTTTTCTTCTTTTTGTCAAAACTGTTTCTGTAGTGCCCTACTCTGTGACCAACACTCTGATACTACATTTTCAATATTTCTGCTCTTCAAAGTAATGGTCTAAATATATGTATACAAGCATATGTATACATGTATGTATATATATGGAATATTATCTGGATTACCTCATAACTTCATTAATGCATAATTATGATATAATTTCATTATAAACCTATCAAATATGTTTCTTTCCCTTTTAGATATAAAAACAAGTAACATAAATAATACTGCAGTGGAGTTGGGAATATAATATTATGCAAGGAATGGTCGCTAGTTATACATACAAAGTTCATTAATATTTACAGAAATCATAATATTCACATTACTAAATGAATCTAAAATGTCATATTCCTATTAATTATAATGACAGGATGGGGTAGAAAGATGGAGATTAAGGCTAATCATAACTGAATTTACCTACTGCAACTTTATTTCCATTTTGCTCAGAAGTTGTCTATCCATAGTCATTTATTAAGTCTTCTTATTTCTTAAAACTGCATCCACCATGGCACATTTTGGTCAACCTATTGATATGATTATATAGTAATAGAATGACTAAATAAAGGAAGAACCTTCAGAATATACCACAGAATATTTAAATGCCTAATAATTTTTAATGATTTGGATTACTGATTTCTGAACTTTGAGATTAAATGGAGGAAAATTACATTTTGCTGAAAAACGATGTCAAGCTTTGGCATGGCAAAGTCTCACTTAGATATCTACATGTTTTATAAGTTGCTCAGGACATGGCACCAGAAAGCAGAGAAAGAGAGACGCCCCTAACCACACTCCCAAAGCACAAACATATTTACCCACCTACCTGCTTACAGTACCTTCCAGTTAACCCCTATGAGGGAATTAATTTGCAGATTAGATTAACATGTTCATAACCCAATAAATTCACATCTAAACTTTCCTGCATTGTCTCATACAAGAGCTTTGGAAGCCACCTAATATCTAAACCATAACATCAGGTGTTTTACCTTTCCATTTTGGGCAAGATTTTTTCCTTTACTTTTTTTACCTGTTTTGGAGTTGAACCCAGAACCTCACACATGGTAGCAAAGCACTGCTGCACTGAGCTATGTCCCCGAGCCCTAGGCTTAGGTAAGCTTGTAAAAATAATGATTTTGATTTTTTTTTTGTAAAATTAAGAAAATAATTCACATAGTCATTGAGAGTTTTATATGAAATAACAGGCATAATAATATCTGAAGAGAGAAATTAATTAAAAACTGTAGCACTGAGTATAGTGTATAATATATACCTGGACTCCAAAGACTTATATGTTCCTTTATATGTTAAAATCTATTAGAAATAATGTTAAAAACTCTCAGTTTAAGAAATAAAAAGCTGACTGACATATACATATATATTTTCTTTGTTTTGTAGACAAAAGAACAATATACTTACTTTTTTAATTAAGCAAGTCAGTATGTCTACCATGCTTCTAAACTTTGGTACATATTTATATTTACTCCTTAATTAAATTAAACTCTTTTTTTTTCCTGACTTCAGGGATAGAATCTATGGGCACTGTACCCTGAGTTACAATTCCAACTCTATTTTTTACATTTTTAATTTTTTTATTGTGATGATGAGTCAGTTTTGTTAAATTTCCCAGACTTGCCTTGAATTTTTAATCCTTCTGTGTAACTCCCTGGAAGAATGGATTATAGAAATTATCCAGCATACCTGGAGATTAAACTAGATATTTAACATATAGAAAATGTTTAAGAATCACAAACTTTATTTAGGTTTTGATCAACAGAAGGGCAACATGTGGAATCTCTTCATGAAGTGGGACACCAACAGCCAGAGAAGTGCCTTTCTGTGAGGTGGGTGAATGACAAAATTTTGCTGACACCCATTAGTAAACAAACAAGGAAAACTGGAGACTCAGAGGTTTGGATATAAGGAAGTACAACCAAATTGGGGAGAAGCAGTTTCAGCTGGAAGGGTCACCATCCAACAGTTCTACTGCTGGATCTACACAAAGTGAAGATCACTTCTGGGAAGAACACATACAAATACAGGAAGTAAAAATTGGCACAGAAAGCTATGTATCAGAAGGGATTCCTTTCCTTGGCTGAACCCAGGGACCGCATTAGTTCACATAAGTTAGACTGCTTCCAAATTCGCCATGGAGAACCAGATCAGCACCTTGAATAGTCGGGTGGTCCAAGCAGCTACTCTTAGAGCTATGAGCTCTGGTCAGAGACCAACATCAGAGAATGAATACATGTTGAGTAATCTTGAATGCCTGGAGGATGGACAAGAAAAAAATAAAAAACAAAAACAGAAAAAAACTTACTGATCATGATCAGAACTTCCAAGAAGTATGGGATGAAATAAGAAGAGATAACCTGAGATTAATCAGGATAGGGGAAAACACTGAACATCAAATGAATGTCATAAAGAATCTTCTCAATGACATAAAGAAAATTTCCTCATATCACATTCAAAAGGTCCAGAAAATCAAAAATGCATCTAAGCTAATGAGACACTCACTGAGATACATCATACACAAAATTAACAACAGAGAAAACAAGGAAAGAATATTAAAAGTCACATTTAGAAACAAACCAGTAAGGATCACAATGGGTTTCTCAAAACAGATTATAAAGGCCAGGAGAGTGTGGAATAAAAAAAATTTCAAACACTGAAAGTAAATAATTGCCAACCAAAAATACTTTACCCAACAAAACTCAGCTTCAATTTGATGGGATAAAATCTTCCCACAATAAGAACAAGTTAGTAACATACATGAGCACAAAACCAGCTCTGCAGAGAATACTCAAAGATGAATTTTAAACAGAGGAAAAAGCAAACAACTCCCAAAGTCCACATTGAGAAGAAAGTCATTGGAAACATAGCTCACTAAATGATATCCAAGATGGCACAAGCTACAGCAAAAAATCACTATGCCTGGGAACCAAAATCATGTATCTACTGTAATACTGAATGTGAATAGACTTGATGCCCCAACCGAAAGTCACAGACTAGCAGACTGAAACAAAAACCAAAAATTCACAATATGCTGCTTTAGGAAACTCACCTCACTGCCAAATGCAGACACAAATTGAAGATAAAATGTTGGAAAAAACCCTTTCATGCATATGGCCCAAAAAAGCAAGCCATTGTCATCATACCTATATCCAACAAAGTGGTTTTCAAAGAAAAATTGGTCAGAACAGACAAAGATGGCCACTATATCATAGTTAAAGGAATGCTATATCAAGAAGATATAACCATAGTTAACGTTTATGCACCAAACTCCTACACTACCAAGTACATCAAAAAATTACTCCATGATATTAAAGTACTTATAGATCTCAACGCAATAATTTTGGAGGACTTTAATACACTTTTATCACCATTAGATTATTAAGACAAAAAAATCAACAAATAAGCCTCCAGCATATTAACCTTGTAAATCAAATGAACCTAGCAGACATTTACAGGATATTCCAACCCAAATCAGCTGAGTTCACCTTCTCAGCAACACAGAGATCGGTCTCCAAAATAGATCATATCTTTGTTCACAAAAGAAATCTTAGCAAATACAAAAATGTTGATATATTCCCGTGTATCCTTTCAGATCACAATAGTATCATTCTAGCAATTAACAACAAGAAAAACAACAGAAAGTACATAGATAGACGGAGATTGAATAAGCTCCAGGATCAAAAGAACTTACCTTAATTTTGTCAAGACCAATTATAACAAACCCACAGCCAACATTATACTTAATGGAGAAAAACTGAAAGCATTCCCACTAAACTCAGGAATAAGACAAGGCTGTCCACTGTCACCACTCTTATTTAATACAGTCCTCAACAACTGAGCCCAAGCAATTAGAAAAGAGAAGGAAATCAAAGCAATTTGAAGAGGAAATGAGGAAGTTAAACTATCTTTATTTGCTGATGATATGATCTTATGCCTAGAAAACCCCAAAACATTGTCAGACTACTTCTAGAGATTATAAATAAATTCAGCAAAGTGACAGGATAGAAGATCAATATCCATAAATCTATTGCTTTCCTATACAAAAGTAATTCTGCCAAAGAAGAAATCAGAAAACCCGTTCCTTACATAATTACGTAAAAAAGAATGAAATACTTGGAAATTAATCTAAAAAAAGTAAGTAAAAGATCTTTACATTGAAAACTTTTAAACACAGAAGAAATTTGAAGAAGCCTTTAGAAGATGGAAATATATCCAATATTCTTGATTAGGCACAATGAATATAATTAAAATGGCCATTCTGCTGAAAGTGCTGTACAAATTCAGCACAGTATCCATCAAGATACCATTTTCATTCTTCACAGATATAGAAAAATCAATTCTCAAATTCATTTTGAACAATAAGAAAACCATAATAGCCAAAGTATTACTAAGCAAATAAATAAAGAAATTAAAAAAAAAAAAAGAAGCGAGAGAGAGAGAAAGAGAGATAGGAGGGATTGCAATACCTGGCCTGAAATTATATTATGGAGCTGTGCTAATAAACACAGTGTAGTATTCATACTATAATAGGCATAAAGACCAATGCAACAATGTAGAAGACACTGAGATCAACCCATAAACCTTTAACCATCTGACATTTGACAAAGGGGACAAAAGTATATCTTAGAGGAAAGAAAGTCTATTCAACAAATGGTCCTAGACAAGCTGGACAACCGTATGCGGACAATTGACATTAGATAATTCTCTCTCACCCTGCACAAAAATAAAATCAAAATGGATCAAAGAAATAGGAATTAAGCCAGCAACCACACAATTATTAGAATAAAAAAATAGGATTAACACTCTACAATATTGGTGTAGGCTCCTCTCTTAACAAAACTCCCATACCACAAGGACTAAAACCAAAAGTGAATGAGAGGAATGCCATTAACCAAAAAGCTTCTGCAGAGCTAAGAAACTGGCCAAGCGTGTCAAGAGAGAATCTACCAAATGGGAGTAAATCATTGCCTGCTACTGCTCTGAAAGGGAGCTAATATCGAAAATATACAAAGAACTCAAAAACCTTAGCACCAAAAACACAATTACTATCAAGCTAAACGGAAATTTCTCAACAACGGAAGCTCAAAATGTCAAAAGATATGCAATAATGTGTTCTACATCACTAGTAGTAATGAAAGTGCAATTGAAAACTGTGCTGAGATTCCACCTCACTCTTGTCAGAAAGGCAAAAACGATGAATACAAACAGCAACAGATGCTGCAGGAATTTTGGGGGTGAAAGGAACACTAATCTACTCTTGTTGGGTCTGCAAACTGGTACAGCCACTCTAGAAATCAGTGTGGAGACTCCTTTCTTGAACAGTTAGGGATCAATCCACCATAGGTTCCAGCTATTGCACTCCTGGGTATTTTCCCAGAAGGGCTGGAATCAGCTTATTATAAAGATACAGCTACATCAATGTTTACAGCACTTCAATATACATTAGCAAAATTATGGAAACAAACTAGATGCCCTCCACTAGATGAATGGATCAATAAAACTGTGAGATTATACACACACACACACACACACACACACACACGATGGAGTTCTACTCAGCTATTAAAAAGAACAATATGCAGGTAAATGGATGGAAATGGAAAAAATCATGCTGAGAGAAATAAGCCAAACACAAAGACTTAAGGGTTGGAAGTTTTCTCATATATGGATGCTAGAGTAAAATCTACAATAGAATGAAAGTTAGTCAAGTTTATTTAATAGACCCACCAAATATGAAGTAACACATAAACTGTGGAGACTATACCTATGAAGGGGGTGAGGAGAAAAGGAGGAACTAGAGGGAGGTCAATCTGAGTTGTCCAATACTGTAGAATACATTTGATTCCTATGAGAACCTCAAACATATCTACTCAGGCATATAAATCTAGTAATTTCAATGTGTAAATCTAAAAAAAACCCCACTTAATTATATTCCTAAAACTTAACATAGATTTTTCACAAAAATATGCCTACATGAAATGCCATATTCTTAATAATTTATGCTAAACCTAAAAGAAAGATAACATAATCTGATTTTAAAACTTAAAGATAACTCTAGTATAGACAATCAGGCATCATTTAATCCATTTAATCATCTGAATAAAAATTATCTAGAGAGAGAGAACTGTATTTCATTTTCCCAAGTAGTTGTGTAAGAATGCTGCCTTACAGATATATCAGTTACCACTGCCAAGAGTCAAGGAAGATTGGACCATCATTTTGGTGTTTTTACCATTTTATTTTTAGTAGGGACTAGAGGTCTACGATTTAAGCGGATTAATATTATCTAATTAGTACTTTTAGAAATAATTTAAATAATAATAATCTTATTTATTAGATACTTTCAATATTCCTAACTATACACTAAACATTTTACATGGATTATCTGATAATTCTCCCAAAATGGTGATATAGTCTTAGTCTTGTGCATATTGAGTCCATAGGAAACAGAAGCTCAATTGTCCAAAATGGTGTGACTCATAAGCTGAGGAGTTTTTGAAGTAAGGCAGAAGAGTTTAATTAGAAAAATTGAGTGTTTTCTTTTTGTTTTTTTCACTATTTCAGGTAAATTGCATGCTGATCTTATGTTTAGAAAGACAACACAGTAACAATTTCTGTAGACAAATATGTGAATATGTCCCTTTTATACTGGTATGTGTTTATCCTAAACATGTGAAGATTATTTTCTTGACTTGTAATTTTATGAAACTAACTTGGAAATAAGCATATTCTTCCTCTGTTCATTTGATTCATTAACTGATTTGAAATAAGAGTCATTAAATCATTTAGAAGTATTTACTGTATATTTTATTTTTATTTTTTACTGTATATTTTAAATGAAATACTGACAGAAAATTTCTTCCTCTGAAAGAGAATTACGCTATTTGAAGTGGGCTAGATGAAGTGGTACTCATTAAACATCTGGCATTCAACCTCAATTTATTGTTTTCCCTTATCTGAACACCATCGTGCAAAGGGAAATGAGTGATTTAAAAGATTGATGAGTTCAAAAAATACCCCCAAACATGAATTCCGTATAATGTTAATTTAACATAAAGTTAAAGTTATCATCATTAATCAAATTAACTTAAGTTCTAGTCCTAATTATGCAAAAACATAAATATATTTCAAATATAGCCATGCATCATTTAAATGATCCTATTACCTATATTTTGTAAGCAGAAGCAAAAGTTATTTGTAAAACAATGATCCGTGCTCTTTCCTTAGGACCCTATAACATTAAACATATGCCATGGAATTATCTTTGTGTGCATGCATATATTTAGCATACACGATGATTCTGTGGATTATTTAATTACTGACTAGTATATCTAAAAATGCATTCCTCTAATTGAACTTAAGAAAAGATATTTACAAACTGTGACAAAATTATTTTAAATAGAATCATTATCTCTAGGATAATGACATAGTGCTGAAAATTAAGCTTTATTGCCTGGTGTGAGATTTTAAATTAGCTTATTAATGAGAGCCTTTAAAAATGCATTCTGAACCAAATGAAAACAGAGGGAAAAAAAAGTTCAGAACAATGCATATGCCACATACACACATGTACCCTTTTGTGTTTTTTAGATACTGGGGTTTTACCCAGGCTTTTGAATAATATGAAAATATGGCTTTCAAATTTTGAGAAAATAGATTACTCTTATGTAAAAATGTTTACTTTCATCCACTGAGAACAGAATTCAAAATGAAAATCTCTGAAACTTTAGCAAAAGGGTAGACAAGAGTGTATCAGAGAAAAAATGGACATGGTAGAAGATGGGAAAAAAAACAGGAGAGTAGTTAGTAAAGTATGAAAGAGTTTGGGAATATCACTTAGCCATTATGGAATTCTAGACATTGTATTCATTAGCATGTAAAATAATTGAGAGATGATATCAATGAAAATAGCAGAGTTGATAATGAAGTTCATATTCGTCTATTTGTGCAGACTAGAAGAGAATTATAAAAACATACAAGTATCATATTCACAATGTAAGTAACTTCAGTATGGTGATAAAATATTTTTCAAGATTCTCCCTTGTGTCATTTAAACTCACAAGTACTTGTATTATTTAAAAAATATTTTACTACAAGGGGAATATGTTGACATCCACATGATGTTCAGAAGCATCATGTATTGGGAAAAGGTCTGATGACATGAGACGTATTTGTGACCCATACTAGTAAAGCCAATAGGTAGGTACAAAACGACATAACAAACAACATGAACTCTCAGAGATATTATATACACATACAGCAGAGAGATAAACATCAACTTATGTTCTAATTTACTTGATTCCTAATAAAACCTGTAGGTACAAGATTATTTAACAGCATGAACTTTCAGAAATAGTATATGTACATATAGCACAGAGATATTCAACATAATTTCTGATTTATTTGATTCCTCAGTTTTATTCTTTAAATGCATTACTTTTGAAAATAGGAAAAAAGCTCTAATTTTTGTACCAAAAACTGAGGTGAAGTATTTTCAAAAGAAGGTAACACATGAAAAGAGAAAGAAATGGATAGAATAAAATTTCAGATAAAATAGGAGAAGATGGGGATCAGAGGACAGTTGAAGATATTGCTATTCCACAGCAGTAACAACTCCTCTACTAAAACTGGAAGGAAGACTATAAGGATGATTGATGATGCTGAAAAGTTTGTAGGTGGAAGACTTGGAAGCCATTATATTCTCTATTAACTAGAACTCAAGGTATTCTGCTGAGTGTAATGGGGAACTTGGCCAGGGCAAAAGCTTTGAGGGATGTATAGTAATGTTTAGAAATAGCTATTGTGTGGGCTGTGAGAAGAAGGTGATTAGTGGAAGAGAACTAATTATCCTCTGAGAGGTTTATAAGGCATTGGGAACCATTATAGAGCTATAGTAATTAACAAGTTTTGAAAATGGTGCAAAAACAGACATGTAAAACAGTTGCACATTATATAGAGTCCAGAAATATACCCACAGACATAGAAAGCACACTTTAAAGAAGCATCATTATACATAAATGGGTTGTTTTATCTTTTGATAAATTATATTGTTTTATCAAGTGATTTAAAATGAATTTTTAAATAGAAAGTATTTAAATGTGACAGGAAATATGTAAGGATTGTAGAAGTTGTTATGGTAGAATAACTTCTTTAGAAAATGATTATTCTCTTATTTTAACTGAAGCATAACTAACTGAAGGTAGGCAATAGAGTCTTATTTGATAAGAGAATTAGTTTAAGTCCTACTTGATAGAGAATATAGATTTTAAGCATTCAATATTGTGTATATTATATACGTACATATAATCATCATAACAATAGAGATACATAATATTTTCTTTGAAGAAGAAAATACCTTTGAGATCCTTGCTTACCAATTTCAGGTAACCACTTTGACTGGGAATTACTTTATAAAGTCAGTAACCATAGATTAGTTTGGTTTCTTCTTGGGTTTATTATAAATGGAAACATAGGTTGTATAACTATTTGTTTTTGGATAATTTTATTTATTTTTATATTTTATTTTTCAATCATTTGCTAATAATATATAGTATCAACACCACACAATCTCTTAAACCACTCTCTTCAAGAACAATTTTCTATAAGTCCTTTGGTGAACAAATATTAGATGTTCAATGTTTGTATAAATTTACTTCATAACATTAAAACCATTTTCCAAACTGGATAACAAGTTTATATTCTACTAACAATGTATGACTATATAGCTACCCCACATTGTTGCAAATTTTAGTATTGGTACTTTCAATTTTATCATTTCTGATTGATTATGACTATTTACTAATTTTGCTTTTACTATCAATTTACCGGACAGTTTTGTGGAACTTTAGATCACATGCTAATTCTGATATTTCCTTTTATGAAAGATTATGTGACCTATGTAATTGTCACATGGATTTAAATGTACTTATTATGTATTATGATGCTACATATATAATATATATGTATATATATATATATGTATTTGAAGTATATGTTGTTCATTTTGCAACTAGATCCTCTAACATTTTAATATGGTTATGAAAAAATATGTCAATAATTTCTTGCTTTATTATAAGTGATTCATAATTTTGTATTGCGTGCTGGACATTCAACATTAAATAACAGTAGGAAAAACATAAATAATATGTACATCCATAAAAGTTTATGTACTGTTTCTCTTAATGCATTATAGGGGGAGCTGAATCCATACACAATCCATCTAGTCAGTAGATGAACTAGATTTAGAATTTATTTGTGCTTTAGTTTTTCTGAGATTCCAGTGATCTGCCTTGTACCTGAACTGTCAGCTTTGGAGAACGTTAGTTGACCTTCCCCGGCTCTGAAGACGACACAAAGTTGTGAGATGCCATGGGATTTCTTTATTCTTCAGTTACAACCTTCATTTTCTGTAACTTGACTTTGTTCAGGTCTGTTGTCCTTTTTAATTTTGAATAGGCCAGCTTTGCTTAACTTTCTGAAGATCATGGGTATTTTCATTTATATCCTTCCAAATTAAGTTTTATAAGAGTCTCGGATTTGGAAAATATTCTGCTTGACTCAGTTCATCCTTCCTGAGAAAAACTTGGTGGCTTGGCACAGATTCATTCCGTATATCATGTTCTTCTATATTTGCTGAAGTTTTTATTTAAGGTTCCTGGTGTCCTGAAGTTTTTAAATGTGTTTTAAATTTTTAATATTTTAGGTTTTGCTTTTTGTTGTTGATGACATTAGGGTGAAAAAAACCTCTTGGAAATTTATGCACTGCAATATTCTCTTCATTTTTCTTATATAAGACATGAAATATAGATCACTAAGGTTTTTTTTTCTTTTAAGAGAGAAGGACAGTGTGTGTGTGTGTGTGTGTGTGAGAGAGAGAGAGAGAGAGAAAATCAATTTTTATTGAGTTTTTCACATGGCTTTTGTTGATCTGACACTTTGTTGTGTACGTGGGTTCTGGGCTTTGAACCTGCGTACTCACAGAGTAAGTGGCCTAACCTCCAAGCCAGTGCTCTAGCCCTAAGTGTTTTTGATGTAACCACTTTAAAATTAAAAACTTCTCTTTGCAAAAAAACATTAAGTAAGTAAATGCTTAAAAACAAGAATCAAAGATGATATTTGCATCATGCATAACAACAACAAAAAACTAGAGCAAAATATAAGAAAATAAATATGATATTATTAATACAAAAGAAGCTGCATGATATGTAGAAAAGACTTAAAATGATACTGTACAAAAAAGGAAAGTTACATGGCTGATATTTGAAACTATGCTAAATTTCACAAGTAGTTATAAAAATGTAAAATAAACAGATTTTAAAACAAAGATGTCTGAAATAAGTAAGATTTTGGTAAGAATTTGTAGGAAAAAATATCTTCCTATATATCGCCAAAAAAAAAAGGTAAATTTTATCACAAATATTTTGGACAATATATTCATTTATCTGATAAAAATCAACATCTATTTTTTTCTTTGGCATAAATACTAATTATATGCTAAATATCCTTTTTTCCTATACTATCATGAGATTTGCTTGCAAGTAACATTTTTTTGTGTTTAAAACACATTTTTAATTATTCAGTAACAGAATGTATAAATATAAATGGAATGATTTACCATTTTTAATTTATTGCTTCTGACCTCTGAATTCACTCTTCAAGAGCTTCTCTATGTTAATGGTCAGACTTCCTTCAAGAAACCTTCATCAAACAAAACAGAAAACTTCTCTCTCATTTGATGAGATGCAACATTTTTAATGAGATTCAAACCCAAGATTTGAGGTTGATCAACATTTTCTCACTGACTACTTTTCTTCAATCCTAGAATACCCTTTTAGACTTCTTTCTAGATTGGAAAATTTCTTTATATATTTGGGTCACTTTTTGTTCATAGACAAATAATTCTTCATATTAAATTCTGCATTATTGTATGCCCTTTTCATATTCTTTTTTTATTTAATTGGTCATTTTTAGGTGTACATAAGATTATACAATGACTTATTTATGAAAGCATGGAGTTTAACTTGCTCTAATTCAGCCTCCAGCTTTCCCCTCCCCCTCCCTTACTTCCTTTGCTGTTTTTAATATACATGACAATAGAATGTACATTGGCATAATTATAAAAGCTTTAGTGTACCTTGTTTTAAATGAGTTCCCTTTATTCCCCCTCTCCCCGCCACTTGTTGGATATACTTGACAATAAGATAAACATTAACATTCTCATAAAACCACACAGTATAACTTAATCTAATTCAGTCCCCAGTATTTCCCTTCCCCTCCCCTACTTCTCTTCCATCGATTGAGCTTTCTATTATTTACTAATACTTTTTTATTTAGTTACTTATTGATATAAATTATTGATAGATTCACTATGATATGTTCACATCACATATAAACATGAGAAACTTAAGTCTGATTCATTCCACCATCTTGCCCTATTTCATTCTTCCTTCCTTCATTTCATTCCCATTTGTCTATTTGCCTGTCCTTTTCCTTATTTTGGATTAGCTTCCACTTATCAAAGAGGACATTTGACCTTTATTTTCTGAGACTGGGTTATTTCACTTTTTTCTTTTAATTGTGCTCATGCTAATATTTATGGAGCTATATGTTTATAGAGTAGTTATTTACATACATATGAAAAAATTAATGACTCCAGTTGGTATTTTAAATGATGAAACCTATAAATTAAAACTAGACAATACAGTTCTCTATTACTGGTGTCACATGACAAGAGGAAATAGGGATAATATTCATTGAGGAATCACTTTCATATGGGGTATTAAATCGCTTTATATTCATCATCTCAGTTTGGCCAGAAACCAATAATAACAACAAAAGTTATGTTTTATAGTCATCTTACACGGAAAGGGAAATGTGAATGATATGAAGTAAATTGTATTAAATTACATAGCCATTTGACAGGAGAGCTACAGATAGATTCGCTAGTAATTCAGGATGCTTCCTAGCCTGGTTTCATCAAGCTAACCTGGAGCTGCAGTTTTCAGTGATGTTTATAATGGGCAATTCTACTGGAATTTTTCCAGAAATCAATGTAGTAGACCTTAAAATGTAGCACACCCATATTAAAGGTCTGAAACTTCCCATTGTTGCAATCACTTTACAATTGTGATGATGACTGAAAGAGCCATTTAAGAATTTTCTTCCGTTTTACCACCTCAGTTACTTTTGCTATGTTAAAAGTTGGGAATATCCAGAGATGAGAGTTTATTATCATGTTGAACCTCTCCTCTCTCAGTGCTTCTGAAAAGAATCAAACAACTTCTTATAATGAAGGTTTTTAATTATTTTTTGTCTATTTTCTTTGTGTAAAGAAAGGAACGATAATACTCTTGATACAATGAACACAGTGATATGTCTTTTAAGCTTGACATTATTTTCCATATCATATTATTCAATTTCAAGACTCTCATTGAAAACTCAAAACTGAAAAACTGATATCTAGATTCATAACATTATTATTTAATCTACCGAGTTTGATAATATATTAATGCTATCTGGAGGTTAAGACATTAGAATGCATGCAAAAAGTACTGATGATTGTTGAAGATAAATAATGGGCATTAAGGGGAATGAGTATAATTTTCTTTTTATTTGAAAATTGTTAATCTAATAAATTGAGAAAGAATTTGTGTCTGCATGTAATATATATTAATGCTTACATCTCAATTCATTCAACTTTCTTTGAACATTTCTATAGCTTTATAAGCATATAGAGATATAATCTAAATGGTACTAATCTACCCACATGAGGTCTGATTAGGCTATTCACAATATTTTGCACAAAAATGCTGAAGAAGAAAGCTTAAGAGTACAAATGATAAATAAATCATCAGTTCCCTGAAATAGCCACACAATGTCAAGTGTGACAAAAAAAAGAGAAGTTGTTTTTAAATATTGTGATTTTTTTCACATTTTTGATGTTTACTTATCAGAAATATTTTGTTTCTATTTTAGGCATTTCCTAGAAATTCTCACAAACACAATGCTTCTAAATGTTTACATAATTGAAGGCCTTTCAACCAATGGCCCTTTTTATATTCATTTGAAATATGCTGACTTGCATAGTCATTTAGTCATTAAAATGTGATCTTTTGTAGAACAGTTATTTTGTAATTGGTAATTATTGCACTAAGACACATAATGCAAGCTATATAAGATAAAATATACATATATGCACTTTGAACTATTTAGAAGATCAGAAGTTCTTTGACTTCCAGTGGTGGTTGTGGTACATGATAATTTATATACACTCTCTTGTTAACAAGAGGATGTTCTTCTGGAACATATTCTCCTGTTTGAAACTACTTTCAATGAAAGTCTTTTCATCTTTGTAGGTCTTCTAAAACAGAAGAGTCCCAGGAACGATACTACACCTTAATCAATTGTTGAAGAATGGAGAGGTGTGTCTACTTCCCCTGATCTTCCTCCTAGCTCTCTGAACAGAGTGTAGATCCCTATTATCATGACCCTTTAACAAGGAGGCCAATTCCTGTTTAATGTTTATACAAACAGCTATATTTACACAAATTCCCTCTCATATACATGGAACTTTATTCTCCCTCCCTTTCAACCTTCCCATTTACAAACTTAAGAGTCACTTGTCAACTTTTCCAGTTTTTATTCTAGTGGATGTCATAATTTAAATTATGCTAAGGTGTAGTGTATCGTCTTATTTAGACTGTGAGCCCAAAATGTAGGTCCAAACTAACACCTAATAATGGTTAATCATTCAAGCACTCGTTTTCCTTTAATTCTCAGTCTTTGTGCATCATGACCCCACAGGAAAATAATTGGTCAGGATGTATTTAGGTTTACTTGGTAGAAAACAACTTCTATTAAAGTTTCCACATGTCTTACTCAAGTTTTTGCATCTGCACCTCTGACAGCAGAATCTACCCAGATGCTGCTTTTCTAGACGATCTAAGAAACTGTAATTTTTTCTATATTCTTCATATTAAATGTCAAGCTACATTAGGGTTTAAATTATCAATTCACATTCTATTATATAGAAAATTTTATTGTGGGTATGGCAAGATCTAATGTCCTTATGTTCATTTACTAAATGATAAAAACCTACTAACAACTTTATCATGTTAATAAAGTCTCAGAACCTACGGGCAAGACAAAGCACTCAGAAACAGAATTGTCTTCTTATGTACTCCATTGTAAAAGTGCATTTCTGATCATGAAAAGCATGATAGTAATACTCTCTCAGAGTCATACTATGGGTTTCAGACAATGATATTGTGTATTTCAACTACACTTGTTGTCTTTAATTAGTGGATAAAACAGAATGGGATTATTTTACACAGACTTATAATATTGTCTCAGATGAATACAGAAAATAAGAATCTTAATGAAAATATAATTCTTAAAAAAGGAATAAACAGGAAAATAAAAATAAATAATGTCCCTAAAATATTCTAGCTCTAACAGTCGAGTTAGGAAAAGAACTTTAAAAAAAGAATGTTTTGCATTTTAAATACCAATGTTTGCAATATGAATGGAAAATGAAGAATGAATACAGACTGAAAGTAAAAGTTGAAAATGATTTCTTTTGGAGAATACTCATTTTGAGACTGGTTGATTATATCTCAAAACATTCCTCTCAATCCAATAGCAACTAAGATATTTCTCTACCCAATATCCATATTTACACATAGCTAGCAATAATTATATACTTTAGTACTTCATTATCTATACTTAATTGATTATAAATATTGGGATAGGAAAGGAAAAATACCTTTTGTTTTAAGTTATAGAGGGCTAATGACATTTAAGTTTAAAGTAGAGGAAAAAGACTATCAAGTAAATATCTTTAATAAATGACAGAAAGGAATTGGAATTAGACAATCAGTGAGTGACATCTGTTGAACTTTGAAGAAAGGATACCAATAACAAGATAATAATTATGATAATCATCTCTTATTGCAACAATTATTTCTGTGGGTAAATATTTTATCAACATATTTAAAATAATATACAATGAGCACCATTGCAATATTTTTAAAATGCAATGAGTCTTAATATAAAACTTTTCATCACTTGGGCTATTATTTGATTTCCTATGCCAAGCAGATGGCTGGAGACTGGCAGCAAAACACAGAAGTAAACTGTTTACAGGAAGGGAAACCCTGCTTATAACTCATGAGAACTGGTTTATATTTAGAGACTGGAGCAGATCACAGGACAGAGCTGGATCAGGGTAAAAAAATGGCATGGAAAAAATCTGAATGACATCCTTGAAAAATATTCATATTAATATATATATACATGCACATTTAATTGTATATATTGTACCTACAGATTTAGTTGATTATAAGTATATTTGATCATATATAAAATTTCTGAGATTATAAAATGTAATTTTTGCTACCTTTTCACAATGTAACTGCACTGAAAGTAAATTAAACAACTTATCCTGTCAAAACTGTTGGAGATGGAAGAAAATTATGCTGAATGAAATATCCCAAACTCAGAGACTTAAGGGCCAAATATTTTTTCTCATGTGTGGAAGTAAGAGTAAAATTTAAAACAGGATGAAAGTTAGCTAAATTTAAATAATAAATTCAACATATCTTAAATTTCATATAAGATGGGGGAACCATAACTTTGAAGTTGGAGTGGAGAAGGCAGGGCAGCAGGGAAAGGAGGGAAGGATAATGGGGTTATCAAGGCATTATTTTTGACTCCCATGAGAAGTCCAACTATGTATAGGTTGACAGAGAAACTCTGATATTTCAATGATAAATATGCATGGATATGCTTATTTCTGTCTATAACAGGGGGTGGGGGGTATTGCAGAGGAGACATGAGAACAGGGAGGAGAAGCGGGGAGATCCTGGACTAGGATTGGCCTTCACTTACTTTGTCAATATCCATGTATGCATGCATATATATTAATGATTCCCTCCAATATGTAAGACTATGTCAAACAAATAAAAAAAAGAAGGTAAAGCACTTTGGGATGTAACTCAGTTGTAAAGTTCATTATGGTAAAATTCATAATTAAAAAAAAAACCTGATACAATGATATTGCAGCCTTTGAAGGTAAATGGATGGCTATGGAAGAGATCATGCTGAATAAAATCAGCTTAACCCAGAGAACTAAGGGTTGATTGTCTCCACTCATCTGTGGAGGTTGGGACTAGACCCTGGCCAGTGAGAAAGTTGGGCTATTATCATGTGTTAAATCCAAATAAGATATAAAACTATACAGCATAATCCTTTTTGTAGAGATATGGGGGGAAGGGGAAGGGAGGGATAAGGGTGGGTAATTGGGTGGGGGTCACTCCTGGAGGTAATTGTAATATACAGAATCTATATTCATTTGATAGTATTTTGTTAAAAACTTGTATGGTTGTTCAAAAATTAAAAAAAATTTTTTAAAAACCTGATAGGTTTATATGTTATTAGAATTTTTATTTTTATATTTTCTGTGATTTTTGCTCATGTTTTCATCTAGATAATTTTCAGAACCTTCAATATTTTCTTAAAATATTATTGAAAGCAATAGTGAATTTGAAAAATGCTTTTGGGCAGCCTGGGAGTTCATCTCTCTGTTTTGCTTATTGGGAAAGAGAAATGCTCAGCAAAACAATTTTTAAGGACAATATAAACCCTTTTTTCTTTGTGATTTTCTTCCATTACTGGTCCATAGATACCAGTAAACATATGGTGCAGAAAACCCAATGGTCTTCATCAGCTCACCCACCACCATCCCTAACAAAACTAGTGAAAAACTGTGCGAGGAGGGTGTTATGCACGTCATCGTTTTAAGTTGTTCAAACCTAAAAAGAAAGAAAGAATAAACAGCAAGAACATGTTTCTGAACCTTGTACGTGCCGGGGTATGACAGAACTGACTTTTTGGGGTGTCATGTTAACCAGCATGTATGGATTCAGTTCCAACATTGCCTTTCCTGACACAGGCCATGTTTATACTCGTCGTAGGGCTTTGTGCAGCATAAATAAACCACAGCATTCAGGTACAGGTAAGTAGAAGGAATTGGCAATATAATAAAAACTTCAAGCAGAGTCTATCAACTAATTATTTACGGGTCTATTTCCCCCAGTTTGACATGGATTAAAATTTAAAATGCCTTTTATAATCGATTTTTACTTCACCTTTTCCCTGACTACATTTCTAATTTTGAAACCTAAATGAATATGGCACTTTTGTTATCAATTTCTAACGGGAATCTCTGTTTTTCTCAGCCCCTACCTCTATCTCAACACAGAGGTTAAAAATAGAGTTAGAGACACAGATGTTTATTTATGAAACTTCAGAAATAAATCTATCAAACATAAATGGACATTAGAGCCATTATTAAAAGGAAAGTCCAATGGTAGTAAGGTCACATAGATTATAAATTGATTACTCAAAATAATGATTTCAGGTCAAATTGAATGAACTATCTGTGGTACAACTCTTTAAAGAATCCTCAAAATCACAAGTGTGTCTAAATTTTTCTTCTGTTTTAATTATCTGATCATCAAACTAATCATAGGTAAATCAACCTTCTTTCATAGCAATCCTTGGCACCTATTGTATTTATTTGTTCTCTTTGGTAGAGTATTCCAGACAAGTTTTCTGGGCATTGAGCTGTACACCACATTAGATTTAAGATACCTTTCCAGGATCCTGGTTAAGTTTTTTAAAATTGATTTGATATATTAATATTATATCACAGCAGATAACTTTTTTTTAAGAGAGAAGGACAATGTGAGAGAGAGAGACAGGGTGAATCAATTTTTATTGAGTTTTGCACATGGCTTTCGTTGCTCTGACACTATAGTTATGTACATGGGTGCTGGGGTTTGAACCCATGTACTTGCTCATGCTGGGCAAGTGCCGTAACCGCTGAGCCACTGCTCCAGCCCCTGATAAAAATATTTTAAAGAGGCAAAATTTAACCTCCATAGAGATGAATTTTACAAATATAAAATTATAATTTTGTTTGTTTCGCTTTAACAGAAAGACAAGATATTAGAGTCATAAAGATAATTGTGCTGTTTGGAAATTTAAAATTTAGATAAACTAGTAGAAACAAAATTTCCATTTCTTAGTACTTATTTTTATTTGACTGTTTATTGGGATCATGTTTAAAATTAATTTATATTTTAAACATCATGTCACATTTTAGCTTACACATTTACACATTCTGTATATTAATTTTTGAAGCAACAACTAGAAGATTAAATAAAACAAAAATATTTATAGTCAATTATGAAGTTTAAATAAAATTGGACATAGTTGGTAAGGATAAATTTCTGAACATAAATTATCTTTAGTTCAAATTATAATTGTTAAGCATACTCTTGTGCTAAAGATGCAGCGGTTATAATTCTACCATAGGAACACAGCCATTGAAGAAACTTCAAAGACAAAAGGAAAAAGTGAAGTAAAAACAGTCAGTAAAATACCTTCACAAGTTCTGCTGCACAGTGACCACATGTACCTCATGTTAGTATTGAATGGTATTATTTTTAAAAAAGAAAATGTCTCAAGACAAAGTAGCCTTACAAATTCCAAAAAAAAAAAATGAAATGAGGTACGATTCAGATTTATGTGTAACCATATTTCTGTTCAAATGAAGACATAGGTAGTTGGTTTAAAGACTGAAGTGTGACTTTAAAGCAAGACTTGAAAAAATGGAAGTCCAAACAGAAAGGACCTTTGTCAACATGACCACCATGCCATCGTATTCCGCCAGTTTAGAAGCGAGTGAAATAAAGAAAACTTTGGCAAGCATGCCAGTTAACGAGCTGGCCATTGACATTAAGTTTCCTTGCTTCTTAGTAGTTACCTTTACAATCTTGTCTGGGAATTTCACCATCACTCTTTCAGTTGCTTCTTCCAACTTTAAAAATGTGCTTTTCCAATGACAATGGTTCTTGCAGCAGCACACAGTTTTCCAATTTTGGTAAAATATGAGGCGTTCTCAGAATTTCATACTGGCTGAAAACAAGACTTACATTTGTTTGCTATGTGTGTTATACTCAGCATGATTAACATTCATGCACCTGGAGAACATGAAAATGGAAATTAGTGAATATATTAACACAAAAACCAATATAAAAATGCTTTTAACATTATTACCTAAAATAATTATCATGCTGTTTTAAAATTTAAATAATTACTAAAAGAATTCAGATAATTTTCTATTCCTTGCCCAACAATCTGTTATAAGAACTAAATTTTAATGAAAAGTCACTTCAGAGATTATAAATATAGAGACTGATTAAAAATACAGGTGTTTTCGAATCTCTACTAACACAAAAGTTATATAATGTAGGTGTTCTCTGAAAATTATTGCTGTACTAACATTTCATACGTTTGCTATATAATTATCACTGTAAAAGGGGCTAAGGAGTTACAACAGAGAAGGAGAAACTCAACAACACCAGCAAAGATCTTGGCACATTCAACAGAAAAGAATTTCAGGAGGCAACAGAAGGCATAGAGAGAGGTATATTTATGAAAACAGATAAACGTTCAAGAGCCCAATAAGCCATCTTAAAACAGAGAGGTCTTTGGGGGTAAAGCAAGGATTATGCATTCAAGGGAGAATATAGAGCCATCTTGAGAGTGAAAGATGCAATTATTTGTGGGTGCTAGGACGGAGGGCATTCTGGGTCCTCTTCTTCTTCTTCTCCTTTTTTTTTTTTGATATTAGAGACTGAACCCAGGGGTTCTTAATCTCTGAGCAATACCCCCAGCCTTTTTATTATTATTCATTATTATTATTATTATTATTATTATTATTATTTTGAGGCATGGTATCTCTAAATTGCTTAGGGCCTGGCTTAATTGCTGAAGCTGGCCTTGAACTATTGATACTTCTGCCTCAGCCTCCCATGACACTGGGATTATAGCCATGTGCTAGCATGTCCAACCCTGGTTCTTCTTTTGCAGAAAAGGTACAAAGGAATGATATCAGGTTGGTAATATCAACATGGTTTCTGATGGTCTGGTCAGTCTCAGGATCCTCAAGCTGATACAATCTGCTTTATCTGATCAGTAGACAGGACTAGAAAGTCCACTATATTATAGTTTCCTCAAGATATTGAAGCTCTTTTTGCTTAGTCTATATACGTGTGTGTGTGTGTGTGTGTGTGTGTGTGTGTGTGTGTGTTGGGGGGATAAATTAATAGTGCACACATAGGTTTACAGATATCTAAGGATTGAGGGTAATAGGCCTGCAAGAGAAATTGGTTTATGAAGTAACGTGCTTCGAAATTTATGCAAAACTTCTGAATTAAATTCTTTTTTCCTTATCCATCTTCTATGTCTTATTTCTATATCTTATTTCTTCTGTTTTCTTCTTAGTGATAATACATTTTAGAACAATCAAACTTGCAAATCAAGTCATAATATTTCATAAATATATTCATTTGTCTAGGTTAAACATAGTTTCATGGTTATGATCAATTTTCTCCTAGAAAATTGTGTATACTATTTCAGATGGTGGTGAATTTACAAATGTTACTCAGGTTTTATTGTCATTGGTCAATAATAAGATTTCACATTATGCTAAGTGCCAAGCTTAAAAATTTTCATACCTTGTAACATATTTGATCTAAACTTGGGTTTCCTATGAACTTTCTTATAATATAATCACCAATGAGAGAACTATTGATCATAATAGTACATGTAGAAGCTTCTTTAAGTATACATTTAAGCACAGTTTGAGTCACACAAATATATTTTCAACCTCATGAGGAATTTTGAAAATAAATTTAGAAAAATACTTTTTCCTTCACATTTTCCCTCTCTATATATTCACTTTTTATTTCATATTTTATTGTGTATTTTTGTTTGTTTTACTTCTTCCCATCCATTTTTTTCCTATTTTCCTTTTATGTTTCCATTCATAATCCTGAACTTCTCCCTAAATATTAAGTTGAAAAATCTGTCAACTCACTTAACTGTGCTTTCCTTTCTTCTTTTTTTTT
>PVKS010024949.1:0-30449 GCA_004027875.1 Aplodontia rufa | reverse complement strand
ATTTTGTAGATTCTGGATATGAGACCCCTGTCAGAGGAATCATAGCCCATGATTCTCTCCATTTCCGTAGGAAACCTCTTGACTCTTTTGATTGTTTCCTTGGCAGTACAAAAGCTTTTTAGCTTTATGGTATCCCATTCACTGATTTTTGACTTTACTTCCTTCACTTTAGGAGACATGTTGAGAAAGTCTTTGCCTATTCCCAAATGCTGAAGTGTTGGACCTAATTTGTCTTACATCAGTTGCAAGGTAGCTGGTTTAATTCCTAGCTCCTTGATCCATTTTCATTTGATTCTCATGCAAGGTGATAGATATGGGTCTAATTTCAACTTTCTGCAAGTGGTTGACCAGTTTGTCCTGCACCATTTGTTGAAAAGGCTGTCTCTCCTCCATGTAATATTTTGTCCCCCTTTGTAAAAAATCAGATGTTTAAAGATTTGAGGGTTTCTTTCAGGGTCTTCTATTCTATTCCATTGGTATTCTATCCTGTCTTGATATCAGTACCATGCTGTTTTTGTTACTAAAGTTCTATAGTATAGTTTTAGATCTGGTATGGCAAAACTGCCTGTTTCGTCTTTCTTGCTTAGTAATGTTTTGGCAATTCTAGGTTTCTTATTGTTCCAAATGAATTTGAGAATTGCTTTTTCTATGTCTGTAAATAATGACATAGGTATCTTTATAGGGATAACATTAAATATCTATAATAAGCTTTCGGTAGAATGTCCATTTTGATTATATTAATTCTGCCTAACCAAGAGCATGGGACATCTTTCCATCTTCTTAGATCATCTTGGATTTCATTCTTCAGTGACCGATAATTTTCCTTGTAGAGATCTTTGATTTCCTTTGTAAGGTTAATTCCTAAGTATTTTTTTCGAAGATATTGTGAATGGGACTGATTTCCTGATTTCTTCATCAGTCCTATTATTATTAGTGTATAGGAAAGCTATTGATTTATAGGTGTTGATCTTTTATCCTGCCACTTTTCTAAATCATTTTATAAGTTTAAGCAGTTTACTGATGGAGTTTTTTGGATCTTCCAGATAATAGGATCATGCCATCAGCAAAAAGAGTTTGACTTCCTCTCTTTCTGTTTTTATCCCTTCGATTTCTTTCTCTTGCCTAATTGCTCCAGCGAGGGTCTCAAGAACAATGTTGAATATTGTGGTGAGTGCGGACAGTCTTGTCTTGTTCCCTATTTTAGTGGAAATGATTTCAGCTTTTCTCCATTTAGTATTATATACTAGCTGAGAGTTTAGCATATGTAGCCTTTACAGAGTTGCTTAGTGTATTTTGATGGCAATTGTATGAATGCTTGCCATAAAATAATTTGAATAATGATTTAGTATGAGTGAAGCCTTCTCGTGATTTCTTTGAGGAAATTAATGCAGTTTTAAAATGATTGCAGTTGTTAACTTTGAGTATAAGTATAAAAAGTGAAAAAAATTTGTGTTGAAAAGATCACAAAATCTGAATAGACTTCCTTAAGAGGTGATTGTGAATATAAATGTAGGACTCTGAGCTGTGAAGATAAATTGAGTCATTTAAGACAGAGGAAATCATATCAGATAAGGCAAAGTGTGACTGTAGAGATTGAAAATTGGTAAGCAATGATTCTAGTACTATATTGATATTTATGCTAGCATGGGACTAATGTACCATGTGTAGTAGCTACTTTTGTTTTCAGTTTTATAGATAAGAATATCAAGGCTGAGAGAAGTTACTGTTCTGCAGTTTTGATGCAAGAAACCACACTGAAATCTCCATCTATCTGATGCTAACACCCAAGTCCCTGATCTCTGAGTAGAGCTGCATCTGGGCTCTGTCCACACTTCACATGGGTGAAAGTTTGGCAGAGGTAAAAATTATGAAAATCCCTTTAAGGAGGCATTATTTTGGAGAACACCACATCATTTCCCAGGAAATGGTCAGAATTTACCATCCCTGGCTCATATTCATCACTTTGGATAAATAACAGATGAAAGTGCTGATTTGCAGTTAAAAGACTAGTTGTGTGAAAAACCCACACTTTCAAATATTGGACACACATACTTGGAGGTAAGATTCTCTTAATACAAGAACTTAAGAACAGAGTTTGAGTGAAAGAATAGAATGAAGTCTCCCATAAGAATATTCCTGTACCACTTAAAAAGTTAATTGATGTCCCTGCCATTCCATGTTTGTATCTAGTTGATTTTGCATGTATCACTTTACATTAAAAAACCTTGCCCAAAGCCAAGCAACTTTGCTGGTTTCAAGAGTATTACTTTATTCTCCATAGTATTGGAAACCTTGTTAAATATTTATTACTTGCTGTGGTATATCCAAAGCTAAAGCTGGTAGAATTGGCAGCATCAGTCACTTCAGATCTCTTCAGAATTAAAACAAAGGGATGACTTCAACTGTGTAAAATAAAAAATGTTGTCTGACTTATAGGCAAACCATTTTACCATGAAATGAAGGAAAATGCTCTCTTTAGCTATCTGTGTTTGGAGACCCACCTGATTTCCTGGTAGACAGCTTTTATTATTTTATTAGTACATTTGGTGACTGGAGGATGGAGCAATGTCATGGCAGTGGACATACTTCAGAATCTAAGAGAAAGGCCTGGAGCTATTGCTCATTGGTTATGGTGCTTTCCTGGCATGCATGAGGACGTGGGTTTGAATCCCAGCACCATGTATACAATGAAGTGTCCAAGCAATGAAAGCCACATGAAAAACTAAATAAAACTGATTCTCTCTCTCACTGTCCCTCTCTCTTAAAAAAAAATCTAAGGGAAAAAATGCAAGTGTCTCCCTTAGCCAGTGTGTCCCTCATGATGTTGAAAATAATTATTTTTAGCCCTATTTCCACTGCAGCACACTGAGAGAGATAGCATTCTACATCCTGGGCTGGGAATACAGAATTTTGAGAGTTTGGATTGAGTGTAGGTTGAAAAATCTCCCTCTGGAGAGTGTTACATCCCCCTAAGCGTATGATACTCAATAGATGTACACTGAATTTAAATATTAAGAATTTCTCTCTGACTGGAGGCTTTGGAGTGGTATTTAGTCCGGATGTGACCATTTTCCATTTGTAGCTATTGGCATCCATCCAGTTCCTTGGGGGATGTTAAAAGGGAATGTCCCAAAGCTTTATGCAGCGATTGAGAGGAAGAGCTGGAATAGCATGTTAAGTTAAAGCTTGTGCTTGGCATGCTAAAACACACCTTTTTTTTAAGATGGTGAGAGAAAAAGAGGGTATCAATTTTATTTTTCCATCTGATCTTTGTTTCTTCGACACCTAGTTGTGTATCTGGTACTGGGGTTTGAACCCGGGTCCTCGAGCTTGCCAGGAAAGCGCTCCCACCACTGTACCACCATGCCAGCCCCGTATACATTCTTTTTGAACAAGGTTGCCCTAAGTATGCCCCCCATAAAAAGGTAGGATCACATCTGTTTTTTTTTTTTTTTCAACAGATAGCTGGCCATGTTCTGTGACTCTCACATTTTAGCCAAGCTGAAGAACTAAGAGAGGGCACCTGGTCAAGGGGTGGCCAATCTAGAGTCATACAAGAATGGCGAAAGAATCAGATTCTCCCCTGTGGGACATTTGTTTCTGAGATATATGTCGAGGGTTGACACTGGTCATAGGAGCAGAAGTGGAAAGACAGGCAGAGAGACAAAGAGCTATGGTTGTGCAACTTGGATTATTCCTGTGTTCTGAATACATGAAGAGTCAGAGCAGTAGTATGCTAGAGTTGGCTTCCTAACTCAGCCTTTGGAGACATTAGATTGGTAGGAATATTTACATCACATAAACTGATTAATGCTATAATTCAAGCCCCTCAATCATCCCTAAGATCTCTCTGGTCTAGATTTGGTAGCTAAATGTTTACCAGCATAGCACTAGGGAAGGGGAGGGATAGTGTAGGTAGCAGAGGAAGTATTTACTTCTGCTAGTCCTTTCCCTTAAAATCAAACAGTGTTTAAAGTGCTATGTTAAAATGATTGCTACTAAAGATATAATGAAAAAGACATTAGAGAAAGCATTGAGAAACAATTAAAATATTAGTGGTTAAACTACAAAACTTTTAAGATGGTGGTCTGAAAGTGGCACCTTTCTTGTTCCTCCAGCTATCAAAGTCACAGGACCCATTTCCCAGACCCAGAAAGGATGATCTGACAAGCCAGTTAAGCCTCTGGTCTTACTTTCACATGTATTATTTTCTTTTTTAGTACTTGATGTAACCAGAGGGCATGCCAGTTGTTTAAAATCAGAAGAGCCCAAAGAGTAGTTATTAAATGGTCCCTTTTTGTAATGTTGAGAAAATAGACCAAATTAATATAGTAAAATGTATGTATAAAGTTTAAATTGGGTTTGAATTCCACTACGACCTCACCCCTTCCTGGTAGCATACTGCTTACCTTAGTCTCCTTAGCTGTAAATAGGGATGGAGAGAATAACTCAAAGGTACTTTTAAGGATTTAAGTGAGACGCTAGGTATAAAACATCTAGCTTAGTATCTGTCACTATGCACCCATGAACTTAAGTTCGTTTCTCAATTCCATTAACATACTTATTCTAAAGCTATTAAATTTGCAAAGTTGATCAGTGAACTCTTCACTTATATTAACATTAATTAAATTGTAATGATATTGCATTCTTAATTTTTGTACCGAAGGTCATTCAATAAAAATATTTAAAATGTAGCCATAATTATTATAATCCTTTGAAACATGGTTTTCTTTTTACTTAGGAAGTTCCTATAATCCAGCCTACAAATAGCTGTGCTCATTTTATTTTTGTTTTAAACATTTAAACTATGGGCAAAAAACTGTGCTAGGTATTCTGGAGGAAGTAAGAAAAACGGATGCTTATATAATACATGATTAAATATATAAAAAAGAGGAATATGATATTTCCTGAGTATTTCCTTGCAACTACCCACATTCTAGGTACTGAGTTGAATAATAATGATATGGGTCATTTAAACCTTTACTATATTGCAATTTATTTACCATTAGTTTACATAGATCACCGGTCCTTAGTTCCATTATCACTATTAGTGCATCAAAGGTGAAGTCTACCCATTTGCCAGGTGTCATTCATGGGTTTGCAGATGTTTTGAAGGGAGCCTCTTGCAAGCAGACTGATTTTTGGCTTACAGGCCTTAATACTTTGCCAGAATTGAAGTTGTTTTGAAATAAGGTTTGTGATTTTCAAATAAAGCATTTTCAAACAAATAGTGTGATGTACAAATTATCACCACTTTAGCTCATATTAGAATAATCCACCCTCTAAATCTGTTTGACCTTTACCCCTTAAGTGTTTTGCATCAATAAATCATTTCTGTAGCATCTTAAAATATTCTTAAGCAATTATATAACATTCTAAATCTCCAGGTCCTGTCCCATTTGTTTGAGTGAAAAAAAATATATTACAGTAATTAAGTCATAATTACATTGTCTTAGAAAACTAAGGATCATTTGGACTCGATTACTTTAAGAGTTAGTGCCAAAGAAAAGTCAGGCAACTGTAGGCTTGGGCTTGTAATTAAACGTCTGGGGGCCGGGGGGGGGAGTCTGAAACTGACATTATGGTCATCAGAGGTAGCACCTTTTAAATAAATTTCGTCATTGCATTTTAGAAAAGCTCCAAGAAATACAAAACAAATTGTGTGAAATAAGTGTGTGTGTTTGGAGAGTGAGAGAAATGAAGTTGGAGGTAGGGAGAAAGGCTGGTGTGAACTTCAGCATTTATCTGTTGTGAAAACATTGTTCAGTCAGCCTGACTCAACTCCATATATGGTGTTCAAATATAAGTCAGGGAAAAGACCCTTTGCAGTTCTAATAAGTGGGCGCTCAGAGACACACACCCATCCCGGTGGCAAGGGCACCCTCACGTTCTCTGTATTGTTTGTGCTGTATGTATAGAATGGTTACCTGGGCAATGTAACTGGCAGTGCCGCTTCTGCCTTACCTTCCCATACTTAGTATTTGCCAGAACTTTTTATCTTCTCACTACCAAATTTGTCAAACCCTGACAGGTCTTCCCTTCGGTCGCTGGCTGAAGCTCCACTCGCTATGTGGTTTCCTTTCCCACTCGTACAGATTTCAGAACATGGAAGTGGGTGGATAGGTGGGTACCTGACTCTGCTCTTGAGCCCCAAAGTTGCAAAGTGATGCTCCGGGGCTGGGGCAACCCACCTTCTGTTCGCACACGGCAGCTAGAGGACTTGGAGGCGGGAGTTGGCGTCTGGCGAGGCCCGGGCAGCTGGCCCCGTCCGCGGCCGGCGCGCTCCCCGGTCCTCCCTCGCTTGTCTCCTATGCTCATATTTGGACTCGGCTGCCGGTGCCCAGGAATTTCCCGTCATGCCTCCCGCCGCCCCGTCCGTCGCCCGCAGCCGAGGAGGGAGGAGGAGGCTTGGACAGCGGCGGCGGCTCCGTGGCCTTTCGATGAGCGCGCGGCGGACCCTCCCGCACCCGCTCTCGCTCTGCCTCTGCCTCTGGGTGGCTGCGGTCACGGCGCGGGCAGCCGCGCAGTCTGGTGAGTTTGGTCTCCCTCCACGCCTTGCTTCACCCAAGTTAGGGTGTGACCCGGATTCGGGTCCCTTCCGAGCGCCGGCTGCGCACCCTCAGCCATCCCCAGGGACACCCCTTCCTGAGCCGAGGAGGCGCGCGGCAGGGTTGCACCCCAAGCGGGCAGAGAGGGGGCTGAGTGGAAGGAGGTCAGGGCCGGCCGGCGTTACCCCCGCCGACGGGAGGCGTCTGGCCGCCGCGCTGACACCTTATCCCATCCCCAGAGCGAACCTGAGCCTGCCGGAGCCTCTGTCCCGGCGCGGGCCCCGAGGGAGGGGGCTGACCCGTCCGCCGCAAGGGGCGAGGGAGGGGCGCGGGGCCCCCTGGCTCGGCTCGAGTCGGCCCGCGGGCGTCGCCGCCCACATAACGGGCCTGGGGCGTGGGAACGCGCCGGTCAGCCCCTGCGGCCGCCGCGCGTCGCTCAGGGCAGCGGGGCGCCCAGGCGTCGGGCGGTCGGGGGCGGCCCGGGAGCGGCGCCGCCTCCTGCCCTCCGCTCCTGCCGCGCGGCTGAGCCAGGCGCCCGCGGGCCCAGCTGGCATCGCATAGGCCAAAATCGCACAGATCCCCGAGTTTGGCAGGTACCAGCTTTGTTTTTAAACGGAAAAAAAGCATCCAAGTCAATTTTTTAAAGTTTTACGCTGAACTGTTTGGAGTCAAACTGTATGAATGTAAAGTGCTGTTCCTGCCTTACTAGGTTTAAGGCTATAAGCCAGTAAGTGAGAATTCTGAATCTTAACAGTTAAGGGTTTAAAAGGTAATTTTCTTCTAATCTTGTGGAAAATATTGAGGAATTTAAGGTAAATGTGAAATTGCGTGCTCTCTTACATATATGATGACTAGTTGTCAGACCTTCCCGGTTTTTCATTTTGCCTGTAATGGAAGAACAGAAATTACATTTCCTGAGAGCTCAGATTATTTAGGAGATTTTAATTTGCTTTTGTTTTTGTCACCAATAGACTAAGCTGTCAAAATAAGATCTGGTTAAGTAGGACACAAATTAGTTGAAAGCTGACTCTTCTAAGCATAGGTTATACTCTCTGGTTTATCATCTTATTTTCTTTTGTAGCATAGGCAGCAACATAAATTTTAAAAGGCAATTTTATGTATAAGAATCTTCAGGATTCATAGAACATATGAAACTGTCAATTAGAATTAATGGCAGATATTTACAATATTTAGTTTTATTAAATATGCAACTTAGTAATATAGGCAATGATATAAGTTTCATGTTTGTTTCTGAATAATACTGTTTTCAAAAGATCTACTTTTTATAGACTTATGTTTTACAAGTAGCTTTAATAGCACTTCTTGGGAAGCAACAGGTTCTAACTTCACATTTTATCAATGGGCTTCTAAAAAGGTAATGTGCTGGATGATAAAGAGTGGATTGTATTGTAGGAAACTTATGCTTTTTTGGTTGCTCAGTGGTGTGTTTACTTACCTGATACTTGTGGTAAAACAGTTCTTGAAGATCATAATCCACTGTACTGTGGCCCCTTGTCAGTAATTTTTAACACCAAGTTTATGTTTGGATCTTTTAAGCATAGATTCTTTTTATTTTGGTTCCAGCTGATAATATCAGTCTAATTTCTGAATTTTTACTAGGGCCCTATGTGAATGTCTGGAATTTTTCCTATAGTAAAATAAGTAACTCTGTCATTTAAATTTTTTTATTTTTGTCACAGTGCTTAAACTTCCTGTCTGCCAAGGTTGCAGCATACAACATCACATTTACATTTTGAATTAATACACTGTTTTTTCCCTTTCAAGGCACTGTTTCAACATTATAATTAAAATGTCAACCTGTTAAGTCAGAAATCCTTACTGTTTGCTCAAGTAAGGATTTCTAAAACTATTCCCAAAGTAAGATTCATTAGTTTTCTAATACATTTAGTATTTATTAATCAAAAATAGATTTTAAACCATCAAAGAGTAACCTTAGGAAATAATGCCTTTTAGTTCCATCATAATAGTCAGAATCCCTTTGATTTTACCCTCACCTGTATAATTTATTATAGTTAAGAGATTTGGCTGATGAGTTTAGTTCCAGTGTTTAGCTTCCTTCTCTGTAAAAGGATGAAGGATATAGTTTTCAAGTCTTCTAACTCCAGGATCCTATAATATTGTTTTTGTTTATTTAACTCTGTAGAACCATATACCCTATCTGGTTCAAACTTCTGATTGTCAGTCTCTGACTAGCTATACTTGTTAAACTGGTCTAACCGTGGTTAGATCTACTAGGTGTGGATACAGCTTTGGGGAGCCCAGTTCTGCCTCAGGATTATCTTGATATACCTGGCATAGAGTTTCTTAATATTAAACTTCATTATTTTCTTCCCTTCCATTCATTTGCTAGCAGAAAGTGCTGGTTATGTCATAGGTTAAATGTCTGACTGCTTTTTGTGGGTAGTAAAGTTCAGACTCTAGCATCATTTTGATACTCTGTTTTGGTATTGAGGTTCAGGTTAGGGACACCACCAGAGAGCATCCCAACCTTGCTGTGGTTGGGAAGGGTGTCGCTAGTTATCTGAAAGTATTCAAATGAAATTCCCTGTATTGAGGTATCACCTTTTGATCTACAGACAACTGAAGTGGATCTAACTGTCTTATTTATTCAGAATTAAATTACCTTTGGATAGGAAGGTAATGAGCTATTTAATTGGCTGTTTATTAGCATTTCTTATTGCCATACAGATATCTCAAGACTTTACCTTAAATGCTGTATTATTTTCTCCTTCTTGGGCATAATGCATTTTGCTTTCAAAGTGTTCAGCAAAGGCCCTGATCCCTATCATTTGTATAGTATAGGAAAGTCTATTTGTGGCTTCTAAGGAAATACAATTAGAGAAAAAAGAAATTATAGAAAAGGTAGACCAGTAACAAATCAATCAATTGACTTCATGGAGAATTTTGGTTATTGCTTTTTTAAGTTTCCCTTGCAACTAACAGAAATTAACTTGAACAAGTTTTAGCAAAAAGCAAGTAAGGAGGGAAGAAAGAAAATTTATTGGAAGACCATTGGAAGGCAAGTACAGACAGACCTTATTAGGGCCTGGGACCAGGGACTGGAAAACTTGACACGTTCCCTGTCTCTAGTTTAGCCTGTCTTTGCTTCTTTGTTTTTTCATTGCTGAGTTTTTTCCTTTTTTGTTTGTTTGAGAGTTGAATATGGCTACTCAGTAATTCCTGAGTATATATGTGTACCTTGGCTCCAAGTACAAGGAGAGACTAAATTATTGAGCATTGATCTTAAATTCCTGAGAGGAGGAATATGGTAGACAGTTTGGGCCATATGGTTGATGCAGATTTTCCCTAAGGTTTCTTCTAATTCTAGAGTTCTCTAATTCTAGAATTTCTTCTAATTCTATAGTTATAATACTTTTAGAAGGTTTGAGTTTGTATTATTGCATTTTAGATTGTTGGGGCATTAGTCCTTAAAAATGAATCATTTGCTCTTGACTGCCTTGTGTATGAAGTGTGGTATTTCCTTGGAGAGATTCTAGTACCCTAGTGCAGGTCACACTGCTGCAGAAATGCTGAAAAGGAAGCCTGTGGTAGGCTGAGAATAGCACCACATTCAGGAATTATAAGCTTGGCATGCATATAAGCTATGAATATCCAGTCAGATAGCAACTGATCCATTCTACAGATAATCATATGTGTATTTTCAGGAGTTCACTAGATAAAATGCTGAGTTCAAATAGCTCCTTGGGATAAATTCATTAAAACTATGTAAATGATAATTAGACATTCTTAGAAATTGTTTAGGGAGGAAGAATTCATCAGTGTAGGCTATTCCTGTACCTGGAATTCTTCTGACAGACTGAAGTTCTTAAGACTTCTTTCAGATTGTATTTTGTGAAGCAAAAATCTTATAGAATTTATAATTTCATAGTTGTTTCTATGACATTTTGTGATTTAGCACAAGTTTTACCATCTTATGTTATAATTTATTCCAATGTATTCATCTTCTTCATTAGACTATAAATTCCTTTAGGCCAATGAATTACTGAATTTGGAGAAGGCTGTTAGTATCCATTGTTTCAGGTTGTATTGATTCTGACTTTTTCAGGGATGTGACATCCTACTTGCTGCTACCATCTTCCTTTGACATTGGAGCTCAATCACATTACTTTTCTTTCATAGTTTGTTTCCTAGATTTTTGCAGGCTTTTCCACGAACATTTTGATTTCCAGTGTGAAGATCCAATATATAGAATAATAGGATGTTTTCTGTCAGTTAAAATGGTACAGGGAGGGAACATATAGCAGACATATATGGAAGGGAATCAACTTTTGTCAAGCATCCAACATTTATTTACCAAATTAGAAAGCAGCTGTAGGAAAAAATTTTGAGGACATTTAAAGAGGAATAGTGGGAAGTTGAAGTAAAATATAGACATTTTGGTTTGGCTTCGAACATGGAAACCTTTTAGGCTAGGGAATTTGGATATAGTTAGTAAGCTACGAAAAGTTTCTTGATCCTTGAAATTTAATAATTACGGTTGAATTATAGTTCAGAGAATTAAATTGGGAAGGAATTATGGGATGAATAAAGAAATGAAGTAAGAGTTATCTGATCTAATAATTCAGAGAATGAATTGAATTGGAAAGGAATTATGGGATGAGTAAAGAGGTATTATAAGAGTTTTGGTCAAACAATGAAGACTTGAAGTAGGGTAGTAGAAATGGGTTTGGAGAAGTATTGCTGAAATACATTGGATGGAAATAAACAATTAATTGGGTATTGGGAAAACAAGGGATGAATAAAAGGTGATGATAAGATGTTAAGTCAGGGTGATTGAGAGAGTGTGAACTAAGAATAGGTTTGTGGGTAGGGTAAAAATAAGTTTTGCTTTAGATCTCTTGTGTTTGAAGTGCTGGTAGGACATGTAGAAATGTTTAGTAGAATCAAATGGTGTGGGATTGGAACGTGGAGAGAGTTGGGGCTGGAAATAAGACATGTATGAATAAGGAGGGTTAAAAATAAAGATAAGAAGAGAGCATCAGTTGGCTGAAGTAAGAGAAGGAATATAGGAAAAGCATAATAAAGAAGATGGAATTTGATCTGGCTTTAAATATTTTTTTTTCCTTTTGGTGCTAGGACTCAAACCCGGGGCTTCACATATGGTAAGCTAACGCTGTACCTATAAACTACGCCTGAGGCCCTTTGGTCTGCCTTTACAAGATGCTCACTCAACCTGTGGCATTCTGTCCTTGAGCTTTGTTTAAGGAATATCACATTTCTTAACTCTACCAATAATATGTGGGAAACACTGAATAAAGGGTACTGCATCCAGAATGACCTCAATAAAGTGCAAAATTTTTGCTGCTACTTTCTTGCCTAACCTTTCTTCCATGGCCTCTCATCTTTTCTTAAGATAAAAAACTGATTCCTTAGATATTGTCATCATCACCAAGTTTCATTTCCTTTTATAATTTGGACTTCCTACAAGTAGTTTAGTTAGTACTGAACACATATTCTGTCTCACACTCCTCCTCATTCTCCCTTCCTCATCCCCAAGAATGGACAGAAATGTGAAGATGTGATTTCCAGCAGATGGAGTACTGTGTGTACTTGTTAAAAGAAATCTTTTATGGGCACTTTCTGTTGTCATCGTCAGGTTCTAACCCATAAGATAATTGTTGTCAAGTTCCTAAACTAAAATTTAAAGAAGTGTGATAAATCTTTTTCCTCCTTTCTTCTTTTTTAAAAATAGAATGCCTTGCTTGAATGATCTCTTCAAGTGTCACCTGCAAAGACCCTATGTGTTTGAGTGGGCTACACTGGCCACCATACTGTGTGACACTCGGCTGTGGTCGTCTGAAGCAGGATTGTTATCTGGCATTTGTGTAATTGGGTTACCCAAATGTGTGTTGATTTGGAAACTTTAGGACAAGTTTTTGATACCTGGTTTCCTGAAGGAAAGCTGATGAAATTTATTTTATGAGAGTCTTTATTTAGATTGTAGATGTTTATAAAACATGGAGATGACTACAGGTGAAACAGAGAAAGAATTAAAGATGGCATAAAAAGTGTGTTCTCAGAGTTCAGCTTCTAGACGAAAGGTTTACCTTGATCCTGAGTTTTCTAAATTGTACATTGTTCATAGCATTTGTCTGAAGTGATACATTTATGTTTGGTAGACAGTAGTAAGAGTAATTTCTGATTTGCTAAATTAAAAAAAATATGCTAGTAGTTGTGATTTTAGTAGCTGTTCACTGAGAAAATACCCAACAACAAAAACTACTGTAAAGCTTTGAATTGAACTTTTTAAAAAAATATGAAAGTGTTCTCATGTGTTTGGAAAGTACGCATATGTAGAAATTATAACAGCCTACAGACAGAACTTGATTTCATGTTTTATAGATACTCTTAGGAAAGTTCTGGCCTTGACTTCCAGTGGCTCATTATCATCTCACTTGAGAATGTAGGGGATAATTTTGTTTGAAAATTTAAGCCATAATCTAAATTTTGGAATGACAGGAAAGTGCCTAAAAATCCTCTTACAACAGCTGTTGCTTATTTTATACCATGCAATATACTTTATGCTGAATGGACTATTACACAGTCTCAGGAATCAGAAGTCAGATATAGCATATAACTACTTTGAAAACTGCACAGAGAGTTTAAGGTGAAATTTAGATGATTTGTATGACCAAACATACCTTATGGCTGTTAGTGCTGTGCACAATTGTCCTCCATTACTATAAATTATGTGATGAATCATTGTAGTTTCTTGATCCATAATTTTATTTAAAACAAAAATCCTTCAGTAAACGTGTTAAACTTAAGACATTATTGAAAATAAGCCTGTGCTGCATGGTAGAGTCCTTTATTTTATTTATTATTTATTTATTTTTGTAATTAAGAAATTTAGTTATTATTGTACAATCAGAAATGCTTCCAATGAAACCATATAATATGTATATATTCTTAAAATTAGTTTACCCCCTAGAGCCCATCCTAATCGCCCATGCTTACCCATCCCCCATTCCCCCTCTCCCCTTGTTCCCTATACATCTCTATGATTGCCCTAGGTTATGTGTTACTACACCTTTTCTGGGTCTAATACATGAGAATTGACCACCTTTCACACTGGCCAGAGTCTAGCACCAGCCTCCATAGATGAGTGAAGACATTCGACCCTTGACTCTCTGGGTTAGACTAACTTCACTCAACATGATTTCTTCCACCACCATCCATTTACCTTCAAAGGCTACAATATCATTGTTTCTAATCTCTGAGTAGAACTCCATGGTGTATATATGTACCACAGTTTTTGGATCCATTCATCCAGTGAGGGGCATCTGGGTGGGTTCCATAATTTAGCTATTGTAAATTGAGCTGCTGTGAACATAAATTTTGCTGTGTTGCTGTAATGTGCTGATTCTAAATCCCCTGGAAAAATACCCAGGAGAGGGATAGCTGGATCATGTGGTGGATTCATCCCTAATTTTTTTTTTTCAGGGCTGAGGACTGAATTCGGAGCCTTGCATGTGCTAGGCAAGTGCTCTGCCACTGAGCTAAATCCCCAACCCATCATACCTAATTTTTTGAAGATTCTCCACACTGTTTTCCAGAGGGGCTGTACTAGTCTGCAGTTACACCAACAGTGTGCTAGTATATCTATCTCTCCGCAACCCCTCCAGCATCTATTATTATTATTTTTTTTCATTTTTGCCAATCTGACTGGTGTGAGGTGAAATCTTAATGTAGTTTTCATTTGCATTTCTGGTAGAGTCTTTTAAAAGAAAAGCAAGAGAGCCCTTGAATTAATCAGAGAGTCCTGCATATTATGTTTATTCTTTCATTTCTCTTTTGTTTTTATTGTGTTTGGTGGGCAGAGAATCTGAATTTGGTTGGGGTTGTGGGAAAGCTGTAATGCTTATTGAAGATGGATATGTAGATTAGTGGTACGTAATTGAGAAATGGTACAGACATATCTCCGTGGACATCGTCTGGGGGGTTTAGACAGGGCAGTGGGTGAGAGGCCACAGTGGTTCTGGAGTTCTAGTTTCACAATAATTGAAAGCAAAACAGAAAAAGTGCACTGTAGTCCTTGTTTTTGATTTCTTGGCACATGAATATGCCTTAAACTCAGACTGCCTTAATATGCCAGGAAGAAAATGGGATGGGGACAGAGGATGTTTACCTGTAAGCAGAGGTATGTGAAAAATTGCAGGTCTGTGTTTTTGCATCTTAGTGTTCATAGTCAGGTTGCAAGGGAGTCAGCCAAAAAAAGAACACTGTGTGGCAAATTGGAAGACTGTTTTCTCCTCAACCTGTTCGATCTCCTCTTGCCTAAGTCATTTTAAGTTTCTTGTGCCTCAGTTTTCATATCTACAAGATGAATGAATTAGACTAGGTGATACCTGATGTTGCTTTTTGTTTAAGATTCCGTAATCTCTGAGTTGTCTAATAAAAGTCTCCAATAGCTACCAAAGTTTTTAATGGAAATAACATGTTTAATAAAGTATAAAATTTTGTCTTTTTTTGTTGTGCTTCGTTCAAATTTCATAAGCTAATTTGTTGAACTAATTATAAATTTTTCTCTAAGATCTATTTGAGCTTTGTAGCCTAGGGGGCCCAGTAATTTGATCTGTAGGCAGTTATATAATGATCTTAAAAATATATTATTTATTTAAAAGATAGATAACACCACAGTGCAAGTATCAGATTGAACTTCCTATCTGAAGTAATGGTATTAAGTACCAGAAATTATGTCTGTTATTTTAGGTGTATAGGTAGGAATTACTTGTTTATGCTTAAGAATATATCTCAGATGAAAGTCCTCTTTTATGAAGTTAAACTCCCAGTGGAATTTGCCTCCAGTCATCCTAGAATCTATCTAATGCTTAACACTGGTGAATCTTGATTTTACCATTTAAAGATTATTTATTTATTTATTTTGGTACCAGGGATTGAACCCAGGGACACTTAACCACTGTGCCATATCCCCAGCCATTTTTAGTTTTTATTTTGTGGCAGGGTCTCACTAAGTTGCTTAGGGCCTTGCTAGTTGCTGAGGCTAGGTTTGAACTTGTGAACCTCTTGCCTCAGCTTCCCAAGATGTTGTGATCACAGCCACTGCAGTTGGCTTCATCTAAAGATTTGAAAGTGAAGATTGAAAAATACATCTTTACCATGAGCTTTAAAAAAAATGCTTTGACAGGTAAAAAAGTATGTTTTTCTTGCTTTTAAAGTTATTAGTTGAGTTTTTGTCCTTTTTATTAAAATATATTTCATGTACACAAAGAATATAAAGTGTCTGTATAAGGCATAATAAATAATTTTTTTAAAAAAATCTGGGTGCTCCCACTTGACTTCAGACTGGAATGCTAAAACTGCCTCTGTTACCTTTGTTAGTCACATTTTCCCTCTGCTCAGAGGTATACACAGCCCTATATTTTGTAATTTTTATTTAATACAAATGATATCTGGTAAACTCTTGCTTTATGCTTTTCCTGTAGATGAATCTCTTTATATTATATTATGCTGTCCAGTTTTTCATGTGTTAGAATTTTATAGAGATGGTATCATCTGCTGTGTATCTTCTTGTGGCTTGTTTTTTCCCTAGCAATATTGTTTGTGCTGTCTGTATTGCTATATGTAACTCATTTTTAAATTAGCATTTCTATTATTATCCACTTTTTTCTTTTTAATTTATTTATTCTCCTTGCATTTTTATCAAGTAGGGTTTTATCAAGTAGGATTCTTGTGTTTTCCTTTGCATTTTCTTCTATTGCTTTTAAGCTTCATCATCTCTATATTAAGTAACAATAATAATAATAGTGATAAAATCATGGCAATAATAGCAGATACTCACATATAGATGTTATTGTGTTCCAGATACTGTTTTATTTATATTTACATATAGAAACTCATTGAACACTCATGATTTTTTGTAAGGAGGTTCAAAATTTACTTTCATTATGATAAAGCATTTATTAAAATTAGGGAACAAATTCATTTTATTATTTTGATTCCTGTGTATTCTTTTCTTTTCATTTTTTTCCCATTTAACTTTTTAAGATATTAAAATATTGCTAGGACATTCAAAAGGGAATGGCTCTTGAGCTGGAGCGGTGGCTCCCCCTCAGGGGTGGAACACTTGCCTGGCATGCACGAGGACCTGGGTTCAAACCCCAGCACCACATACACAACTAAGTATCAGAACAAGAAAAGCAAGATGGAAAAAAATAGAAATTAACTATCTCTTTCTCTCTCTTAAAAAAAAAAAAGAAAGAGATGACCCTCATGTGATGTTCAGTGGATTCTCCTGCACATCACCAGTTCTTGAAAGTCATGCTACAGTTTAGTTTGCTTTATGGTTAGACCATAATTTTATTTTTAAAGTTACAAGTATTTTTCACCCTTTTAAAATTGACAGATAATAATTGTATATGTTTATGAGTTATGATATGATATCTTGATGTATACATTGTAGAAAAATTTAGTCAAGCCAATAAATATATCCATCACCGCACCAATTTATCTTTTGTGAGGACTTTGAAAATCTATTCCTTTAGCTATTTTTGATTGCAAAATGTATTATTAACTGGTCACCATTCAGTGCGATAGATCACTAAAACTTATTACTCCATTCCAACTGAAACTTTTTACCTTTTGATCAACATCTCCCTTTTTTCATCCACCAGAGCAACATTTTCTTATACAGATTTGTCTTTGATTCTGCAGGATTTGTTATTGGGTTTTTTTTCCTAATTAGAAAGAAAAAGTATTCCTTCTTCATAATCCTTCCAAATTTTTTTAGTTTTGGTCTGTGGTTTAGACTTGAATCCATTGACTTCTTTTGAATGAACCATTTTCTTTCTTTTCCTTTTTTTTATTTTAAGAGAGAGGGAGAGTGATAGAATCAACTTTATTTAGTTTTTCATCTGGTTTTTGTTGTTCCAACACATAGTTATATATGTGGTGCTGCGGTTTCCCCAGGTCCTCACGCATGCCAGACAAATGTGATACTGATGAGCAACTGCTCTAGCCCCATTTTCTTCATATTTGGACAACAGCATTTAAAAAAATTTTTTTGTATGGTATCAGGTGAATTAGTTAATCATCCTGAACTTCACATTTCCTGGATAAATTGCATATGGTAGGTAATACTTATATTATTAATCAGACATATATAATTGCTATTCACAACTCACTTTCAGTGTGAAATAACAAAGGGAAATCACAACAGAAAAATTATTAAATGAAAGAAAGTTCTTGATAGTGATTGGAAACTACTAACAATTTTACCCAAGACCCTCAAATTACAGAAGAAAAAACTTTGGTGTTCAGAGATACAATACCTTTGTATTATAACTTTCTTGTACAGCTTTAATTTTTCCTAACATAGCTAGTTGATTGTGTTTTTTTCTTACATGCTGTGTGTATGGTTTTTTTTGTCTTCAAGTTTTTCCAAGATCTTTGATAGTTTCCTAATAGCCCTTATTTTAACGTGCTCAGATTTCTCTCAAACAAAAAGTCTGTTCAGCCCATCATCCTGTGTGATCAAGCTATTTTACAAGTTGTTTATGTCCTTGCTCTATCTTTTTATCTGCCGTCCATCCACAAATATGTATTGAGTCCTCTTCCGTGTTAAGCACTGACTTGTCTACTCTCAGGGGACACGATATGAATCAGAGTAACATAGACCACATTCTCAGAGGCATTCCTTCCTGGTTTGGAACTGATATGGCCTGTTGTAGAAAGAACAAGAAGATAATTTTGTGGTAGGAGCAAGAGAGAGCATGATTTAGAGTTCGGGGTCAAGAGAAGGGCCAGATCAAACGGGACGTTAGATCATACGAGTTGTGTAGATCTTACATTGTTTGATGGAAGCAGTGAGGGGGTTTTGGGTAGGCATTGATGAGATCTGATTTGCATTTTCAAATAATCATTCTGGCTGCCGTGTGGAGAATGTAACGTAGGGACTGAGAATAGAATCAGGAACACCATTTAGGACTGTGCTAGTATTCATAATGGTTGGGCCAGGGTAGTTGTGCCAGAACTGAAACCTTGCTGATAGAAAGGGCATAGGATCTAAGGAAAAGAGAACTGTTCATATTATTCTATTGAAATTGCCTTGGTGGAAGCTGCTTATGGTGTTCATATCATTTACCCCAGTGGATTCAATGGTTTCTAACATTGCTATTTTTAAATATGCAGTCTAAGGCAAAAATTAATTCAATTGTCTATGCCTCAAGTTCTTCACTTGTAGAAGGGAGATAGTATCTTACCTATTGTACATAGGCTGTTGTAACCATTAAGTGAAAGAATATATGTGGATTACTTAGCACCATGTCTTCCACAGAGTTAATTCATAGTGTTACTGACTTCATCTCATTGTCTTTGTCATTATAGTCATCATAATCTTTGCCATCATCTTTGACAATAATTTCCCTTCTCTGACCCTTATTCCTTCTTGGTCTTTTTGATAGTTTACTCTAGAACAATTCACCTCTAAGTGTTGAAGCTCCTCAGGACTCTGGCATTTTTTCCTCTTTTAATACACATTCTTAGACAATATTATTTACTTCTGGGCTTCAGTTCCATCTATATATAATTATCCACCCCATATCTACTCATTAGTTAGTTCCCTTTCCTAAACTGCAACCCATATGTCCACATACTTCTCTCATCTGTCCAAGGTGCCTTAAACATGTCAAAAACATTCCTTTTTCAATCAGAACTTAAGCCTACCCCTTTGTTCCCTAGCTCAGTAAAAGGTGCCACCACTTGCCCAATTTTCTGCAATAGTCTCCTAATTCGACTTACTACTTTTGGTCTTATGGCATTTCCATCCATTTCTGATTTTGTCATCTTAATCTTTTAATTTGAAAATCTGATCATGTTACTGTCCTTCAGTTAGTTTCCTGTTTTCCTAGGGTGAAGTTCCAAATTCTTATAGTGGCTTCCAAGATTTTCGTTTGTAAACCCCATTGTCTCCCTTTCTACTCCTTACACATTCCAGCCACACTGCCTTTCTTTGGTAAGCTTCATTGACTTATGATCTTATCTTGGGACCAGTGCTCATCTTTCTCTTTGGAATACTTCTTTCCTCATTTTTAAACTGGGTGTAAGTCTTTGCCTTTATTCTTTGTTTCATTGGTAATTTCTTCCAGAAAGCCTTTCTCATGCTCCTCCCTGTTCCTGTTATTTAGGGTCTTTATTTCCTCTCTGCCTCTATGTGTCTGCATTTGCTAGTGTTTTCATTTTTACTAACATGTAAACTTCCAGGGACCATGTTATCTTTTTTCAGTTTGTACTAGCATCTGCTTATTTAATAGAGCAAGGAATGAAAGACAGGCTTTCCCAGTTTGGGGAATTGGAGACCTTGTGAGTTTGGTATGCATTTGTATTAATCTCTCAGGATTACAAAAGGGTGGAACAGGAAAGGTCAGGTTTATTCTGGGTTCACTTTCAGAGCTCCAGTGGCCCCTGAGTGGGGAGGAGGAAAGCAGCATGAGGGCTGAAGATGGATCTGAAGATATGTCTGGGTGATGAAGTTTCTTATCTCTGATGGGAGTGCCCCCACTCAGACTTTCCAGGGCGACGCTCCCATTATTTTTCATTATATGCTGTCATTTTCAAGTCAGCATGGCTGTGTTTCCCACATTCTTTTTAAGGTAGCATCCAGTGTCAGAAGTACTTGCCAGAGTTAACCATGGGAGCCAGACACAGACCTTGTGCTGGTTGCTAAGCTTTCCATACCTTGTAACCTACTTTATGGCTTTTCTTCCTCCTATTGAGAATGCTGGTGGAAATTTGCTGGACTCTGTTTCACTAATTTGCAGGGGCAGTTGTCATGAATGGGATGAGGAAGGAGTTGTCTTTTCTTCAATACTTCCTCTCTGCACTTAATCTAACAGAAGTTTTACAAAGTAGGTTTATTCTTTCTTAATTTCTATGATTTATATAGGTCTTCCTCTGCTTTTATATTCAATTCACCATTTTGAGATGAACTGATAAAATCTGATTGAAGGAGAATATGAAAGCATTCTCTTTTGAAAGTATTTATTTATATTACTCCCTTTGTCTTCATGGGTGTATGCATGTATGAGCTGTCTTTTTTTCTCTGACTATTTTTTTAAAGCCCTCTATATCATTCATTTTGTATTGCTATATGAGAGTTATTATTATTATTATTATTATTTTTAGAGAGAGGGATAGTGAAAGAGAGAAAGAGAGAAACAGTTTCATTTAGTTTTTCATGTGGCTTTTGTTGCTCCCAGACATCATTGTGTACGTGGTGCTAGGGTTTGAACTCACATACTTGCACATGTGGGGCAAGTGTGTAACTGCTGAGCCACCGCTCCAGCTCTGAGAGTTTTAATTTTTAATAGGCACGTTAAAATCGTCTGTATTTTATGTCATGGATATATTTGATGATAATCTTTGTTCTGTTATTTTATGCTCTTTTTGTGATTTTTTTTGGCCTTGGTTTTCAGTCTTTTGTCTTAAGGTTTCTATGTTTTATTTGCTTTTATCTTCGATAGGGGTTACTTTAGATTTTGTGACCTTAAAAACATTACAGAGGCTTACCTAATCTAATTATTTTCTTAAAAAAAAATACAGCAGCATTTAACTTTCTTCTACAGGAAAAATTTAAGATTGTTTTGTTTTTCTCTGTTCTCCTTTGTTAACGAAAATGGGCCTTAGTTCAAAGTGATTATTGTTATTTTTATATTGTACACTTTCCACTTTAAGGATTATTTTTATCCTTTTCATTTTATCATATAACATCTATGGCATGCAGTGATTACCACCATACCTTTTATATTTTTTTCTTTTTGTACCAGGGATTGAACCCAGGCAGGGGCATTCTACCTCTGAGCCACGTTCCCAGTCCCTACCCCCTTTTTTCTAACTTTTTTAAAATTTTGAGACAAGGTCTTGCTAAGTTGCTGAGGCTGGCTTTGAACTCGTGATCCACCTACCTCAGCCTCCTGAGCTATTGGGATTACAGGCATGTGCCACCACACCCACCTTCCCTCCTATATCTTAACTTCACCATCTGGGTGAGGATATTTTGTTTAGTTAGGGCCTATCCTTGAATTGATGTCTTTTTTTTTTCTTTTAAGGGAAGGATGTATGCATGTTCATTTCTTTAGCCCTGCTGTTCTCTTAGGGAATTAAATAAAGAATATTATACAACATGTTAACACTCCCATGTAAAACAACATTTAATTGATAAGAGAATACAAAAAAAGCATAGCTAGGTAATTAGGAAGCCAGAACATTTTTATAGAATAACTTGAATATAAAGTTATTCTATACTGTAATTATGGGATATAAAAAGTTGTTAGCATTCTATACAGAAGAATATTCTAGTAACAGTAGAATTTACTAGACATTCAGATGATAAATTAGTGCCAGTTGCAGGGTTATTTCTGGAAATTCAAGACCACTAGTAGTATGTGTAGTTGTCAGGGTTATGATGTAAAATTAATTGTAAGCCCTTGAGCAGGGTTTTTTTGTTTGTTTGTTTGTTTTGTTTTCTCTTCAGTATAAGGGCTTAAATCCAGGGCCTCACTCAAGCTAGGTAAACACTATACCACTGAGCTACCCGTATGCAATCCCTTTTTAAAAAAATTTATTTTGAGACAGGGTGTTGTGAAGTTGCCCAGGCTGGCCTCAAACTTTCTATCCTCCTGCCTTGGCCTTTTAAGTAGCAGGAATTACAGGTATGTACCGCCAAGTTGGGAAGTCCTTGAACAATTTTTATCTTTGATTGAAAGTGAGTAATATTGTCAGTGTTAGTTGAATGGCAATGATAATTTATAACTATCAAATTGGACTATTGTTGGACTGTTGGACTATTCAAATTGGAGTTGACCCAAAGCTTATTTTGACAAATTCCTATTTTATTAATGTATATGCCTCATGCACACATAAAGTTAGATCATCCTGTATGATTGAAAGAATTGATTGCAAAATTTGAAGTTTTTCCTTTTTGTTCTCAGAGAAAATGGTTTTTGTGAGTCACTAAAACATAATTACTGAAGTGGAAAAAATATATATTTTTTATTAGTGGTACAGCACTTTGCACATGCTCAGTAAAGCACTCTACCACTGAGTCACATCCCCAGTCCTGGAAAGAATAATCTTAATTAAGTTATCTGTTAGATAATCACCTTATTCTTACCCTGTTCAAAAACTAAATTAAGGGCTGGAGCGGTGGCTTGGCAGTGATGGCACGTGCCTGGCATGTTCGAGGATGCAAGTTCGAGCCCCAGCACCATGTACTCGGCGAAATCTTAGAGCAATGAAGGCCACATGAAAAACTAAATAAAACTGATTTCCTCTCTCTCTCTCTCACTCTCACTGTCTCTCTCTTTAAAAAAAAACTAAATTAAAAACTCCAACTCCTTATCTTTCTTAAACCACCTCTTATTTTTTTACTTAGCAGGGGAAATAAAATTCACTGAGCACTCTGCTAGATAGTTTTAAAAACATTATCTCATTTAATCTTTACAAAATTTAATGAAGTAAGTGTTATGATCTACATTATGCAGGTAAGACAGATCCTCAGGATACTGAGGAATTAATTAATCAGTTAATTAATTTCAGTGCTAAGGATTGAATCCAGGGCCTCATGTATGCTAGATAGGCACTCTACCATTGAACCACATTTCCAGGCCAAAAATTGAGGATTTTAGAGAGTAACTAATTTGCTCAAGTCTTTTCAGCTGATTGAGTCAGAATTTGAATTTAGTTCCTACATACTATGCTGTATAAACAGAAATACAGGACCCTAGTTCTTTGAGAACTAGGACACTTGGCACAAATATAGGGGAAACAGATAAAGAACATTTGAGTTCAGTTATTTTAAAACATTTATTGAACCTTTATTTTATGGGAATGAAGTACCACTGAATTCTCTCAAGGAATTTATCAGATAGGCAGATTTGTAACCCAAAATTCTAGCTGCGCTAATACATAAATAATAGAACTACTGAAGTAGGAAATTGTAGAGGAAGAATTCATTCATTTTCTAATGGAAGGAATAGGGAGCAGGAAATGGGAGATAGCTGCGAGGGAAATGATCCCTAAGCATATCTTTCATATAAATGAAATATATATAATTTCCTGCCTAGAGGAGAGGATGTCTACATTGGTCTTTAAAAGTTAAATATAAATGTATTCTGTATATAATATGGTGGTTTTAAGTGGTATTGTGAGGTTATAAAAGATGTATGGGAAACTATAAATAGTTGGATATTGTCAGAACATAATATTTATTTGTTCAACAAATATATACTGAATTTCTACTAAGGGTTAAGCATTGTGTGAGGTACCAGAGAGAAAATAAAGGACAAGGGAGTTCATGGAACATAGTGGACTAGGCTGTGTGGAGAACTAAAGTTATACAAATGGGAAAAGGAAGCCACCCAAAAGGTCTTGAATGCCAGGATAGATTGAATTTTTCCTGTGTGTGTTAATGAGCCATGCAGAATGTTAAGTAGGGCTATGGCATGGTCGGAGCCAACACACAGGGCTTTTGCAACAGAAAGGAGGTTGGATGTGGAGGAAATCAGATTAGGGGCAAAAAGTCAGCAAGAGTCATTACCCATTGTAGATGAGAGATGAAAAGGGTATATTTGGGCACTGTCTTGGAAATAAAATGACAGCACTGAGTGTTGCTTGGATATAATGGACAAGTAGAAAAGAATCAAGGTGACTACCAGGTTTGTGGTTTCAGTGATTAGGATAATTGGGAATACTTTTTTTTTTTTAACAGAATCAATAATACAGAAAGAATAATAAATTAGTGAAAGAAAAAAAGAATTGAACTTTGGATATGACAAACAGTTTGAAGTACATGTGGAATACCTAAGTTCATTTTTTTTTAGAGAGAGGGACAGTGAGAGAGAGAGAAAAAATCAGTCTTTTTAAATTATTTATTTAGTGTTTCATCTGGCTTCCATTGCTCCAACACTTTGTTGTGTATGTGGTCCTGGGATTTCAAATCTGCATCCTTGAACATGCTAGGTAAGTGCTGTAACTGCTGAGCCACCGTTCTAGCCCCCTAATTTAATTGTAAAGCATGATTTAGTTAATAAAGAAAATCATGGTAGGACAAAGTAGAAAGAACATTATGCAATTTTTTTTTTTTTTTTTTTTTTTACTTTATGAACTTCTTTGGGACTTCTCCGTCTCAAGTCCAAAATGGTGTCAAAGGTAGTTGATAGACATCATGAAGTGTGGTTAATTTTACAAAATTTCTCTGTGTCTGTTATATTGGATCAGATTTTCTTATTTTCTGCAACAGAAAATAAATTTGTAGGAAGGGTTGCTAAAATTCTGATGTAAAAGCAAATATTTATTTGCAATTTCTAGTGCTAAAATCTATTCCTGGAATTGTGACAAAATTCTGATTGTAATATTGGAAATATGATTTAAAGACATGTATTTTAAGACTCATATTTAACTCATTAAAATTGTCTCTTAGTGAAAGTAGACCCAAATTAGAGATGAAAAATGAAGATATCACAAGAGATAGATACCATTAGGACCATTAGGGATTATTTTGAAAACTTATGTTCCAATAAAGTGGAAGATCTTGAAGAAATGGGTACAGATCTAGACATATACAACTTACCAAAATTGGAGTAAGTTGAACCCTGATACCAAAACCAAATGAGGACACATTAAGGAAATAGAACTACAGAGCAATAACCTTGATGAGCATAGATGAAAAAAATCCTTAATAAGATACTAGGAAATATGGTGTTGGAGTGGTGGCTCAGTGGTTGTGGTGCTTGCATGGCACGCATGTGGACCTGGGTTTAAACCCAAGTGCTACATATACAACTGTGTATTGGAGCAATGATAACCAGATGAAAAACTAAGTAAAATTGATTCTCTCTTTCTCTTTCACTGTCCCTCTCTCTCTCTTAAAAATACCAGGAGATAGAATTCAGCAACTGATTAAAAAAATTATACACTATAATTAAGTTGGTTTTGCTTAAGGAAATGCAAGGAGGGTTCAATACATGCAAATCAGTAAATTAATATACCACATAAATAGAATCAAGGGCATAAATCATGTGATTATCTCAATAGATGCAGAGGAAAAAGCCTTTGACAAAATTTAGCACTCATTCATGATAAAAATGCTGATAAAACTAGGTATAGAAGGAGCTTACCTTAACATTATAAAGGTTATATAGGACACACTCAAAGCTTTGAATGGGGAAAAACTGAAAGCATTCCTTCGAAAATCAGGAATAAGACAATGATGTCTACTCTTGCCATACCTAATCAATATAGTGTTTGAAATTTTATCCAGAGCAGTTAAGCAAGAGAAAGAAATAAAAGGAATACAAATACAAAAGGAAGAAGTCAAATTATCACTGTTCATGGGTGATATGATCCTAAGCATTCCACCAGGAGACTTCTAGAGCTGACAAACAGGTTCAGCAAAATAGCAGAATACAAAATCAACATAAAAAAACGATAGCCTTTCTGTACATACATAATGAGTTCACTGAGAAAGAAATTAGGAAAACAGTTCCATTCATAATAGCCTCAAAATCAATCATTCATTCAATCAAACAGTCAGAATAAATCGAACCAAAGAGGTAAAAGAACACAACAAAAGAACCTACAGAACAATGAAAAAAGAAATGAAAGAAGATCTTCCATTTTCGTGATTAGCAGAATTCGTATTGTTAAAATGGCCACGTTACCAAAAGTTATTTACAGATTCAATGCAGTCCCCATCAAAATAGGAATAATAATCTTCAAGAACTAGATAAAAACAGTCCTAAAATTCATATGGAAAAGCAAGAGACTCAGAATATCTAAGGCAACTCTGAGTTAAAAGAGTAATCCTGGAGGCATTTCAATACCTGACTTAAAAATATACTACAGAACTATAGTGACAAAACCTGCGTGGGGCTGGCATAAAAACAGACACAGACCAGTGGCACAGAATAGAAGATACAGACAAACCCATACAGATGTAGTCATCTGATCCTTGACAAAGGTGCCAGAAACAACATTGCAGAGATGACAACCTTTTCTAACAAACGTTGCTAGGAAAACTGCATATCAGTATGTGTAAGAATGAGACTAGAATCTACCTTTTATCTTGTACAAAAGTCAATGCAAAATGGGTCAAAGACCTAGAAATTAGACCAGAAACTTAGCAAATGCTAGAAGAAAACAGGATAACCACTTCAGCATTAGTTGTATGCAATGATTTCCTCAACCGCACTCTTAAAGCCCAGGAAGTAATAGCAAGAATTAATAAATTGGGTAGCATCAAAGTGAAAAGCTTCTGTTCTTAAACCAGAATTATCCCCACATCGTCTACACCCCAGTCTCTTGATTCTTCTATATTTCACCCCCAGAAGCATTATAAATACTTAGATTGTGAATTTTCCAGAATTAAATGATTGCATAAGTATTATTTGTATAATTATGCAATAATAAAAATAAAATTTAAGACTTTTCTGAAACAGGAAAGATGCACATTAAACAGACAAGTCACTGGGATTACAGGCATGCACCACTATGCCTGGCATAAACTTTACTTTTTTTCTTTTAAAGAGAGAAGGACAGTAGAGAGAGAGAGAGAGAGAAAGAGAGAATCAATTTTTATTTAGTTTTTCATGTGGCTTTAACTGCTCTGACACTTAGTTGTGTACATGGTGCTGGGGTTAGAACCCACTTTTTTTTTTTTTAAGAGAGAGGGACAGAGAGAGAGAGAAACAATTTTTTATTTTAGTTTTTCATGTGGCTTTCGTTGTTTCAAGACTCCGTTGTGTATGTGGTGTTGGGGTTTGAACTCACATGCTCATACATGCCGGGCAAGCACTGTAACTGCCAAGACACCACTCCAGCTCCAGAACCCGTGTTCTTGTGCATGCCAGGCAAGTGCTGTAACCACCAAGCCAATACTCTAGCCCCTAAAAGTAAAAACTTTACTTTTCTAAAAAAACCTGCAAGTGCTCCTTAGTACAGGGAATCCTGAGATGGAAAGCAGTGGTCTGCATCTTCACACCTCCCTATACCTGTTTCACTCATCTGCAGTGACTCATTCTTCTGGACGTTACTTTCATAATTTTACTTAATGGATAATATCCAGTTATGAAAGAAGAAATCATGAAAACAAATATGGCTTTTATATATAATGTAAAATATTAAAATATAATATTTTGTTAAATATAAATGCCATAGCTATGTTAATAATAAATATAAAATATATAATATTTTACATCAGAAGCAGTTGAGTTTTTGTCCGTATTCTGTTTTAGTTATACCTTTTTAATGGACATAGTGTCATCCTTGTACTGTCAGTATTAGGTATACTTCTATATGTCCTTTTTTTATTTTTATGTCAACCTAATAATAAAGAAAATGTAGGTCCTGCAACCTGTAGACATATTTATTCACACTAGCTGTCTGACCTTATCTTTGATAAGTCTCTTTGTCTGTTTTCCTGTTGAGTAAATGAGAAATTTGTTTCTCCTGCTTTTTTTCCCACTGTGGTACACATGATGAAAGGCATTGTATTCACATATCCCTATGGAGATTATGATTATAGGTTAGGAAATAGATTCTTCTCCTGATATCCCTTTCAATTTTTTTTTTACTTTTCCGATTTTTATTGATTGCATGGGAATTATTTAGTATCTTAGAGGTGAAAAATTTGATTTTTTTTATCCTCCCACTTTTCCCTCCCCATTTTACTCCCATCTCCATTTTCCCTTCTCTTTACTCTTCTAGACTTCCTTTAGCTTGTCTGTTAATTTGTATTTGAATGATTCTCTATGTAATCTTCTCCTTCCATCCCCCTTGTCTTTATTTTACTCTAACTTCTCCATGAGAGAAAACATTCAAACTTTGAATTTCTGAGTTTGACTCATTCATTTAACATGATACTCTCCCTTTCCATCCATTTACCAGCAAATGCCATAATTTCATTCTTTCTAATAGCTGAGTAGAAATTCATAGTATGGATTTCTTTTTCTTTTCTTAAGAGAGAGGAGAACAGGGAGAAAGCGCATGTGAGAGAATTGATTTTATTTAGTTTTTCATCTGATTTTCATTCCTCTGACACTTTGTTGTGTACATGGTGCTGGGGTTTGAACCCATGTCCACGCACATGCTAGGCAAGTGCTGTAACCACTGAGCCACTGTTCCAGTCCCCATTTTGTGGATTTCTAATAATAATAATTAATAATTTTTAAATCTATTCATCTAATGATGGACATCTGGATTGATTCCATAATTTAGCTATGGTGAATTGTGGTGCTATAAATATTGATGTGGCTGTGTTGCTGTGGAATACCAATTTTAGATCTTTTGGGAAAATAGCCAGGAGTGGGATAACTGGATCATATGGTAGTTCCATCCCTAGTTTATTGAGGAGTCTCAACAACTAGAGTTGTTGTGCTGGTCTCCCATCCTACCAACAATGTACAAGTGTTCCTTTCTCTCCACAGCTCGCCGGCATTTATTTTTGTTCATATTATTGATCTTTGCTATTCTGACTGGAATGAGATGAAATCTTAATGTAGTTTTGATTTGCATTTCCCTAACTGCTAGAGATGTTAAACATTTTTTTCATATTTTTATTGACAATTTGTGTTTCTTCTATTGAGAAGTTCCTGTTCACGTCTTTTGCTTATTTATTGATTGGGTTGTATGTGTGTGTGTGTGTATGTGTGTGTGTGTGTGTGTGTTTGGTAAGGTTTTTGAGTTCTTTGTATATTCTGGATGTTAGTCTCCTTTCAGAGAGGTAGCTGGCCAAGATTTTTTTCCTGTTCTGTAGGCTCTTTTTTCAGTCTTGATCATTTCGTTAGCTGCACAGAAGCTTTTTAGTTTAATGGCATCCCACTTTTTGATTCTTGGTTTTGTTTCTTGTGCTTTGGATTTTGCTAAGGAAGTTAGTTCCTGCTCCTATATGATGGAGTATTGATCCTATGTTTTGTTTTAGCAGTTGTAAGGTTTCTGCTCTAATACCTAAGTCTTTGATCCATTTCCATTTGAGTTTTGTGAAGGGTGAAAGATAAGGATTTAATTTCATTTTTCTACACCAGCTACTAGATTTTCTACTTCAACCACAACAGCATATCACATCAGATTGATTGCAGAGTGATTATTTTCTGTTAAGCCAGATATTCAACAGATTTGCAAAAATGTAAAATTTCCTGTTTTATATATAATGTACATTGTTTGAATAATAAAGATACTTTCACTAAATTGCCGTTTTTGAAAAGTATTCAAACTTTTTGGTTAAAAAACAAAATTTTAACAATTTTTTAAAAAATTTTTAAGCTACTTTATTTACAATTGTTATTTTTAATCAAACAACAATTATTTTCAAATTTTCTCAGTTGTAATTACAAATAAAAGGTAGTTTGGAGTTCTTGAGAATTTTTTGAGTCTAAAGACTCCTGAGATCAGAATATTTGAGAATAGGTAACCCTAGAAGATACAAACATGAGAGAAAATAGAATCTTCTCCTTCATACATCTTTTGTTTGTCAGCAGCCCCATTTATACACGTGCCACCACTTCTTCTAAAGCTGAAAGTAATTCTGAAATTCTGCAGCACTTTATTTCTACCCATCAAGGCATTTAGCACAGGTCTTATGTTCCCATTTAGGTGCATATTTTTTTATTAGAAGTATATAGAGATAAAGTTGAGGGGGGAAACATTATCAAAACATTAGCAATCAATGGATATAAACTTTGTTATCGAGGGGAAAAGCCAGATCATGGATGACCACCTTGGGTTTTACGTGTTGCAGTTTCCCCCAGGAGAACTCATGTGTTAAATGGGTAGCTCGTGGAGGAATGATATCGGCTTCTGGGATGGTTCCCCCATCTTCCCAATCTCCAGACTCCTATGAGTTCTTCA
>PVKS010024948.1:0-30415 GCA_004027875.1 Aplodontia rufa | reverse complement strand
TTTTGGGTTTTTTTTTTTTCCCTTCCTGGGTGACATGGAAGAGTCTCATAGAATAGAACATGAAGGCTTTGAATTGCTAAGATATATTCACCTATCCTGACTAAATCCTTAAAAAACTAGGATTTGACTTGATAACCTATGATAGAGTTGACTTCTCAAACATTAAGTGCCTATTCTGTAGTATCACTCTTCAAGATGTCACTGATATAACATAGAACAAAAGTCCCTGTACCTACACATTCAATAATGGGAATCAGGAGGAAAGATAAGTAAGCACTGTAATAATTTTTTTTTCTTGGAGAAGAATAAAACAGAGCAAGGAGGTAGGGAATGCCAGAAATAGCATGGACAAGGTGATGAACAGAGAAGGCATAAAATGAAATTTGAACAAAGACTTGAAGGACCTAAGGGAGTCAGCAATGCAAATTTTGGGGGAAGAGAATTCTAAGCCAAAAGAGCAGTAGAAATCCAGACAAAGGCTGGATTCTTATTCAAGGAACAACAAGGAAACCAATTGTTTGTTTTCATGTCACACATTGATATAGAACATTAGCAATGGCTATGTTCCAAAATCATCTTGTTTATCCTTTGGCTCACAAAAGGAAATTAGTAAAGATTTGGTAAAATTAATAGACATTGATAAAAGGGTGTCAAAATTTCACACTGTGACCTTCATTAATCTTTTTTTTTTTTTAACCAAGTTGATGTGAAGTTCATTCTAAATTAAAAAGAAAAGAAGAAAATACAGGATATCCCTGGGTGGTTTCCTCTTGACAATCAATGACTACGTTCCAGCACCCACAGCTTATAATTCAGTAATTCCATGTTTTCATCCAGCCAGCCATCAACATACATAACTGTGATAATAATGAGGTAACCATATTTTCTAAGTAGAAACAGTTGTGACATTCACCTTTAGGTCTGCAACAGTGAAAGTCAAAGTGCAGGATCTTCAACAATGGAGAGGCACTGGTTCATTGGTCTTCTCAGTGCTAATCTTTCCTGCACTGGCCTTGCTCCATAGCACTTGAGGCAAAAGACTTGGCAGGGTAAGTACAACTTGTGTCTATGGATGTTCACTTAAGTTTCCTTAGCACTGTTCTCAGTCAAGAAGTTCTAACCTTTCTGCCCCAATGAAGAGATCCCATTTATTTTATTAACTGTGGCTTTGATAATAATTGAGTAGCACTGATTATTTATTGTGGGTCACTAAGTCTCTGAATTCTAAGACTCCCAGAGTGGGATCTGATCATTCAACTTTGAAACTTGCTAGACTTTGTGGTGATAAAGATATAGGCCAGTGAGAAAGTTGGTCTATTATCATGTGTTAAATCCAGATAAGATATAATGCTATACAACATAATCCTATTTTAGAGGTATGGGGGGAAGGGGAAGGGAGGTATAAGGGTGGGTAATTGGGGGGCACTCCTGGGGGTAATTGTAATATCCAGAATCTATACACATTTTATATTATTTTGTTAAAAACTTGTATGGTTGTTCAAAAAAAAAAAAAAGATACAAAATCTCACAGAAGAAAACTAACTTCAAACCATGTACTTCAAACCTGTATTTGATGCTTGTGAAGAAAATTTGAGGCTTCTCTTCTGCTCTGAATGATATATCAACGCAGTATACATTTCCATAAAAGCCCAGAGAGTTGCACGAGACAGACAATTTTGGGTGGGCAGAAATGATGCTGAGTTCCAGAGCTTAAAAAGTCCTGATGAAACCAATTGACCACCCATAAACTCTTCAGAAATGTAGGGGAAATTTTAAGCTTGGGGAGAGCAGAATCAAGACATATAATGCTCACTGGGGGTAATAAATTGGTGAATCATAGAGAATGGTACTTTATTTAATTTTTAAGGAGAAGGGGAGAGAGAGAGAGAAAGAGAGAGAGAATCAACTTTTATGTAGTTTTTCATGTGGCTTTCATTGCTCTGATACTTTGTGTTGTATGTGGTACTAGGGTTCTAACCCACATCCTCACACATGCCAGGCAAGAGTCCTAACTGCTAAGCCACTGCTCCAGTGGCTTACTTTAAAGTAATCCTTGAAGTGTCTGTACAAGTAAGATCATAAGAAGTTGCTTTTGTTTTTACTTCTGTTATTATTTGATCTAAGTCCTTTATTGTTTATTCAGGTTGCAGTGACTCAGGAAAGCATAGACCATATGTATAAGTGAGATTGAAAGTAAGATGACATCTGCTCCAGTTAGCAATAAGATTGCTTTGATATTTGGAGAAAATATTGTAGGAAAAAAATGAAGTGATATTTTAAAGTCTATTCACAATTCTCTGGATTTAAGCAACAGAAACAGCGTGAAGAAGTGCAGGCAACACTTCAGTCAAATGGAGGCACCTCAAGCCATTAGAATTATTAATTCATTCTTACTTTAATTCAACAATCCATTATTAATTCATTATTTCAAAATTTGATTCATTTCTTATCCAATGTTCAGTGCATATCTATGGAATGCATATTACTGACATTTTGAGAAGAGAAGGCAGAATCCTGTAAAAGAAAATTTAACCTTAGTGATACTGTCAGCAGAGTTTGTAGGATATATATACACTGTAGGGAGGTTGAACATGTTCTTCTCTACATCCTCTAGTAAGCTTAAGACCTGGGAAGAGAAAAAGCTTGAAGAATAAAGTGGATGACATGTAAAACATTCTGCAATTATTAAAATATTAAAACTGCTTTCCAAAGAAGTGAGGTGACCTAGCTACAATCACATAGCTGGTTATGGCAGAGTTTGGAAGAAATATAGCTAGGCTTAGATTAACAGCCCTCAGCTGGGGGAGATTTTACCTGTCACCACCAGGTGAAATTTGATAATATATGGAGGCATTTTTCATTGTCACAACTTGGAGCATACATATGGTTCCAGTGGGTAGAAACTTAGGATGCTGCTTAACATCCATATAATACACAGGACAGTCTCCCGTAAGGAGCAATCCAGCCATACCTGTCAATAGTTCAAGCTGGAGATACCCTGCTCTAGAGAAATAATATAGAAATCGGATGGATTATAGTAGAATCAGAGCAAGCAGGAACACGGAATAGAAAGAAGGTGTGGGCCACAGGATGACAGCATGTTCCTTATTCATTTCTGAGTGTGAAAATGAGTTGTACCAAGTATGCATATTTCACACTGCACCAGCATTTCTATGGAAATTGACCTAGTGAATAATGTTCTGATTCTTGTTCCCTAGTTGAAAACCAGACATGAAGAGTAAATTATTTCACCTCAAACTGAATGCGTCCTTCCCTTGAGAACATAGGTTCGCCAGGTATGGATAGCATAAGGTGAACATCAGTGCCACCTTTGGCCTTCTTAGGTCCACAGACAAGCCCAGAGGAGTAGAAGGATGATAACTGTCCCAGTTCAGCAGATTTCAGCTGAGGCTCATGACAACTAACAGACATGGTTGTAGAAAAGAGGGGGTATCATTTTGGAAGCATGGGTGTCCCAGAGAGCATGAGATTGACCTCATCTGGATGCGAGAGGGACACGAGTTATCTAGGATCCAGCACAACCTAAATTTACCTGTTATATTAGATACCCTAAGAGTAGGGACTATAATGTTTTCTTTTATGAAATAACTGTCTTATCAAGAATTGGTAAGATTTCATGGACATGGCTGCCCACACAAAAGTCATCCAATATTCCTAACAAATCATAGTACTAAAAGCCAACAATACACATTTATAATTTGAGTATAGAACTTGCAACTAAATGCAAACATCCCAACCTTTTACAAAGTCACAACACCTTGCTTAGGTATGACTTATTAGGTTTGAAGTGCCATCGTCTTGGAGGCTGAAGAACTAGCAGAAAGAAGTATTTCATTAAGAATATCTATGCACTGATTTTACTATTCTTCACAAAACAGGCCAAAATCTCACTGGGACTGAGAGTTTGAAGGTTTGAAAAGTTTCTATAAGATACCAAAATAGTTGTAGTGGTTCTGAATGCTGAGGTTAAAAACAGATTAAAGCTTTGGCTTTAAATTATTAAACAAAAATGAGAATTTATTCCTACATTGGGATAGGATTTGTTTATTTCTGAAAGTTGAGAAGGAATCTACATTTTCCTGGCTCTTCCTTCTTCTTCCTTTGGCATCTAGGGTGCTTCCCCGACCCCCTGCCATGTGCCAGCCTTGGATAGAACTTTTACTGCTCTAAATTGTATTTACTTCTCAGAATTCCTGAGCCTTGATACTAGGTTCTCTGTGGGAGCTCGATAAATATTCATTGATGGGGATGGTAATGAATACTAGATTTTTTTGGCTCTGTGCTTTCTGACTTTAATCCAGCCATTTCCTTCTCTCTACCCTGGGGGAACTGGCAATCTGTTTAAAGCATGTTTGCACTTTGGAATCAGGAGGAGAAGCCAGCATAATTATTAGCTTCCAGTGATTCCCAGACTGTCAGTTAATTCTCAGGTCTTGCTGTTTTCTCTACTCTACACACAGAGCTAAATTTATATATAAATGAACTAGGTACCACCTTGAAATATTTATTTCAGAGAAGAAAGGATGACTTGGAAGTCTCCCTTCTCTCTCAAAATAACATGCTGCAAACACACTATTGCTTGGACTTCTGGTACTGTCTACCCATTCCATGGACTATTAACTGTCCCTTCATTAGAAAATTGATTCAGGTTGCTTTGAGTGAAGCTGGAAAAGAGAATGAGCAAATGATTTGTTTGGGTCTTAATTTCACCAATAAGTACCTGTGGTGATTTCGGAAATGTCATCTCATGACTTTGGGACTAATTTTTATAAACCTAGTAAGTGAAGGGGCTAGAAAAGAACATGTCTGTTTTCCTTCATCTCAGGCTAATTAAAATAAAAGTAAAAATTATTCTCAAGCAGATAAAAATAGAATTATGTTAAAGATATCATTTAACTCCTTATTTGAATGAAGGCATAAGATTCTGTAACCAGACATAGGAGGACCCAAAAGAAAAGACAGTTATTTGAAAATCATGAATTGAATCTATGTTACAAAAAATTGGCTTGCCTTTCATTGATCTCAGGTACATATCAATGTAAAAAGTTGTAAAATACCTCCTGTAGTACCAAAATCAGTTGTGTTTTAGACAATGCATAGCTTTCTATCAAAGCATACATTTCCCCCTACCTTACAAATGAAGTCCTAAGCCATGTGTATGGTCACAGTGGGGACTAACGATTTATTAGCAATTAATTTTTCTCTTAAAATCCTCCTTGTGTTGATTTCTCCTTGGTCTCAGAGTCCAGATCTATGGCTCAATATATCGGATACTTTACATTCTGCTCTTTGTTCTTGGACCCAATTTTAACTAGGTGATACATAAGACATTATACATAAACTTTCTATCAAATTGCATTTTTCTGATTCTTTGAAGAATAGTTTATTGTGGTCCCATACTGTCATTTGAGAAAGAGTCCCACTGCATTCCAAAACAATAAGGTAGCATCATGTGAGAGGCCTTTACTTAACCATCAGAGATAATCTGAATTTGGATCTATCCCTGCTTGTGACTTTCTTAAAGAGGCATACGCCTAGACAAGGCAGGTCAAGGCTCTGTCTTTGTCTTTCACTAATCTGTAATACCATCTTCTCCTTGACAACTCATTTCAGCTAAGGACTTTTTTCTATATTTATTTTTTTTATTTAGCAAGGCAGTTTTTCTCCTGTTTTTCTTTTTAAATTTTGCCAATTTCAATAAAGTTGGCATTGGAAAATAGATAAAACTCTAAATCAGGGTAATTCTTCCTATTATAGTAAAATTTTAAAGCAAGCAAATAAGATTTACGATAAAAAATTTTTACACGACTTTGGTGAAAGTAGGTGTTTATGGGGGGGCAGTGTTGGCTGTTGTTACTCTGATAGAAAAGCACCATAATTGAATGCTATTGCTGCTCCTAAAGGTAATTTTCACAAAGGCAATGATAAAATTGGTCATTGGTTGAAAGTGCTAAAAATTACATTGTAAACTTATATAAATACTTCTAGTAGTTCTTGTTTTGATGGGTACAAGACCCTTATCAATGTTTGGTTTCTAGACTTTAATTCTTTTTTTAAAATCTTATTTTTCTCTGAAAGTATAAGTGAAGGATTTTTATTTCAAAGATGATTTCTAATTTAGTTTTCAGGCCAGTTGGCTGGTGTACTCATTTTTCACCACATGAGAGAACATTGGCAACACAATTGTGCTTCAAGGAGAATTTTACTGGACTGAAACCCAAAATAATTTAACCGGAATGGATAATACACAGGCTAATCCTCATCTCTTGGGTGTGTTTGTATGTTTGATCATAATATAACTTCAATAATTGAGGTTTCTCTCATCAGTGAAATATTTTAGAAACATGTCAATGAGGTTAAGTTAAATAAACTTGGAATAATGCAGAATTTGAATTAATAAAAAGCTGGAATAATAAAAAACATTTTAAAGAAACTGTTTTATTGCTGCATTAATGTTTTAGTTAGCTATTCTTTTCTTCTGTTGTGACTAAAAGACCCAACAAGAATAATTTTAGGAGGAAAAGTTTACTTCCGGGCTTCCGGGCTCACAGTTTCAGAGGTCTCAGTCCAGAGGTCTCAGTCCAGCCAACTCCATTCCTTAGGACTCAAGAAGAAATGGAATGTTATAGAAGAAGACATGGCTCTAGGGAGCAGAAAGAGAGTTCCACTCACCAGATACAAAATACGTATCCCAAAGGCACACTTCACGGGAGCCACCTTCTCCAGTCACACCCTGCCTGCCTTTAGTTGCCAGGTAATCCCTGTAAAGGTATTAACTCATTGATTGGTCAAAGCTTTTATAATCCGATCATTTCACCTCTGTCTTTTTGCATTATCTAACATATTGAGTTTTTGGGGACACCTTTCATCTAAGCCATAACAATTAAATTATATGTATATATAATTAATTATAAGTTACAACACAATATGTATGTTGAAACTTGGAATGATGGTGATAATATATTTATTATGCATGAAAAAAGAACTATATTCTTTGTATTCATTCTAGCTTCATTACTGAGGTTTGCTTGGTTTGATGAAGTATGTATTAGTGGGAAAATATAATTGGAAAAAACACTAAGATCTAGTGGCTATAAACTGGGGAGAACTTAGCAAGTCTTGTTTATTCAGATTTTTCTCTGTGTCCCTGTGTTAGAATGTCTTTCATTCTTCCAGGTATAAGGAGGTGGTATGCTTTGGACACAGTTTGTCTCCCCAAAAGTTCCTACGTTGGAAACTTGTCCCCAGAGTAATGGTATTGAGCGGTGATGGGAAGTGATTAGGTCATGGGAGCATCGATTTGCGAGAGATTAATACCCAGGTCATTGGACTGGAGTTGTTTGTTGGGCTTGATAATCACCTTGAGAACTGGTTAACAAGACATGGAACAGCCTCCCTGTCAGTTCTCTAGTTCTCTCTCACAAGCCTGTCTCCTCTTCACATGCTGGTTTCCCTTCATCTTTTCTGCCATGTTGTGTTACAGCAGAATTCTCGAGGCTGAGCAGATATTGATATCAAGCTCTTGAACTTCTCTGTCTCCATAAGTGTGAGCCAAAATAATTTCTTTTACTCACGATGTACCCAGTCTGAAGTCTTTTGTTATACCAACACAAATGGAGTAAGAGAGAATTTGTACTCAGGAGAAATAATACCAGAAATTGTTGAAGAGGTTGTGGAATCGGGTAATGGAGAAATGTTAAAAGAGCTGGCTGAAAAAAGGTCTAGCCAGGTATGGTGGTGTAGTCCTGTAATCCCAGAGGCTTGGGAGGCTGAGACAGGAGTATTCCAAGTTCAAAGCCAGCCTCTGCAGCTTTGTGAGGCCCTGTCTCAAAATAAAAAGTAAAAACAGGTGAGGGATGTGGCTCAGTGGTTAAGCACCCCTGGATTCAATCCCTGGTACCAAAAATAAATAAATAATCTATACTTCCATGAATAGAGAATTAATGCAGATTTTTGAGCATACTGGTGAAGATTCAGAAGATTAAAAAGACTAGAGATATTTTGGAAATTCTCAGAGATTGGTTAAGTGGTCATCACGAGAATGCTGATAGAAATATGGCCAGTGAGGACCATGCTGATAAGGTTTCAAATAGACCAAGACAGGGGGGCACAATAATGGGAGAATCTTACACTTTGCTTCAGGGAAAATGGGAGATAGAATTAGAAAAACCCCATGCTTTTATAATTAAGTCATTGTATAATCTTATGTCCTGTACACCTGAAAAGAACCAATTAAACTAAACTTAAAAAAAGGCTGGGGAAAGTCAAATAATGATATTTCTAGGTGTTATGATTAGGTTCAACAGAGAAGGATTAAGGGAATGTGACAATGGTATTTCTGCTTCTGCTGTTTTCTCAAATCCCAAGGTACTGTATTATTGGGTAGTGTGTCCTGAATCCCATCAACTAAAATCAATAGATTAAAAAGAGATGTAATCTTATTGATGAGGTATGTTCAAGGTAGCAAATGTGCTTTAAAGGAATTTACCCTCATTAAAAAATTTTGTATTGTCTTTAAAAGGATTTTGATGTTAATTGATCAAGTACCTCTGACTCATCCATACTGCTGAAGATCTCTGTATCATGTGTTGCACATTGTGAATATATAGCCACTACAAAAAAAGCAACAAAATAACAGAAAATTTATTGATTAATGAACTTGTGTCAGATACTTTTGTAAAGTTTCTAAATGCATGCATTAACTATCATAACAAATACATGAAGAAGACATTTTTATTCTCCCTGTTTTATAGGTAACGAAAAACTAAGGAAAGTTAAGTAATTTTCCAAGGTTTAATTGCATATAAATATTTAAACCACATTTGAGTCCAGAAAGCCTGGCCCTTTATCCAGTTCTCTTGAATGTTATGCTACTTTGCCTTTGAATAAATTATTTGGTATATTTATTGGTTGATACCTCTACAAACTTAGAGGAAGGATTTAGTACTTGTCTAGTTCAGCCATTGCACCATCCTACGTGAGCTGTAAGAATCATCATTTTATCTTTACTTCAAACATTTAATATAGGTATTATTCTCCTCATTTTTCAGATGAAGTAAATGATTCAGAAGCAGTTTAATTAACAGCACAGGTGGCCTAGCAGAGAAGCTGGAGAGTCGGTCTTCATGCAGCTCTATGCATGCTAATGTCCTGGTTGTTTCTCTTTTTACTGCTTTGCCTTTGAATGTTTTTGGAAATTTATGTGGCCATACATAGAAAAAAGAACAATTAAGCTATCCTTTTCCTGAAACTACAATGATAAAGTAGAATACTTATTCAAAAGAAAGTCATTCAAAAAATGGCTATAAAAACTTTATTCCTTTCTTACTCAGCAAATTTCAAAGGCCCAGGAGTTGCATGTGAGTGAGAAGGCTCCACAAAGTTCAGGCACCTTTCGAACTCTGAGTGTCATCCAGCGAATTAATCCCTTGGTATGTGACTGGACCACTGGGAGGTGGGACTTAGTGGGAGGAAGTAGGTCACAGAGGATGTGCCCCGGAAGGATTAATCTTCTTGCCAGCCACCCTCCTCCTCTTGCTTCCTGGCTGCTGAGCAGCTTTCCCCAACTATACCCTTCTACCTTGATGTTCTGCCTCACCTCCAGCTCAAAGCAACAGAACTAGCCACACATCCACTGAAACCATAAACCAAAGTAAATTCCTCCTCTTCTTGTGAAGTATTGGGGTCACAGCGAGGAAAAACTGACTAATACAGAATGTAATATCTACAGGATGTATGAGTCAGTAAAAGTGTAAATTCACATCTCCTGCTGCTGTATGTGCCTGGTAAAATTATTTGACCCATTTAATCATGTCTGTGTTGTCTCTTTTATCACTTACTAGTGGGAAATATTTTAGACATTTGATATTGGCATAACTCCTAGTGTACAGTGATCGCTGGCTTTTTGCATTATCACTGGCCTTAACTATTGCTAGAAAACAAAAATGCCGAGTGATTCTGAGCATTAGCATTTACTATCATTTTATAGTGTCTTTTTTATGTTGAAGAAGAGAAACAAAGGTCAAAGCAAAGCCCTTTAAATTTACATTTAGTGTCTCACACCTTTGGGCTTTATTCCTTTATTAGCATTGATTCTCTAACTATCCATCTCCAGCAGCCACTATTACATTATTACATAGTAGTGTATATTATATTAGCATATGATAAATATTATATTAGTATATGACACGGTATAGCAGACAATTTTTGAAATTTTTTTGGATCATGGGGTGGTGCAACTGCAGAACAGTACAACATAAAGAAAACCTAAAATATAAAGTTAAACCTCTCTCTTTTTGCAAACACCTTAGTCATCTCCACGTCCCTTCTCTCCAGGCTCAGGTTCCCAGTATGTTACAGGTTTCATCCCAGTTCTTCCCTCATTTATCAGTCAAATATTTACATATCCTCATTAACCCATTAGGCACAGAGTTATTAATCTCTAGATCCCACCAAGATGATGTCATTATTTTCATGTCTTAAAATTCACTGAGCTCTTTTACTAAATAAGAAAATAATCTGTTCTAGTTCAGAATGCAAAGCTATCTAAAGACCCAGTCAGCACAAACATAAAAATAAGAGACATTGTTTTATTTAATACTCTGTACTGTGCACAGGGTTATGGATGTCAGATAGGGTTCTTTCTGTTACATCTGTGATATATTTTGTATACAGTGGGTTTTACAAGATCTCCCAATTGTCTTAGGATTTCCATCTAATACTGGCAACAAACCTGTTCCTTTCTTACTTGGGAAATTTCAAAGGCCCAGGAGTTGCATGTGAATCATGAAAGCACCATGAAGTTCAGACAAACTTTGAACTCCAAGTGGCTGGGAACAGAATTGAAAATTTTCACAAAACCACTTTTATTCTTCAGGTCAGCTCAGCAGGGACAGAGCAGTATAGAACAGGTGAGAAGGAAGGCTAATGAAGAAAGGAAATCTTTTCAAACAAGCACATCAGTCAGAAAAGCCGGATTCACAATCAGGATACTAGAGAGGTCGGTTCTTATTGTAACGAAAGCTTCACCTTTGGTCTTTCTCGAGCTCCATTCCAGTTCAGAGGAATGTTCTGCTACAGGCTTCTTTCTTATGCCTCATACATAAATCAGCAAGACAAACACAGATGCTTCTTTCAAAGTTAGAACAAAATAAAAGTCAAGGCTACTGTGATCTTTCTCTACCGCTTTCCTTCTTGTACTAAGAATTAGCTGTCTCGGAGGGACCAAATTATTCAAGGATAAGTGCAGGCTGAATTTTGAAAACAAAACAAAATACCCCACAAAACTCTATAATGCTGTTTTTCAAACTCTGGGATTAGTCAGTATTTTAATGGAAATGTAACTCATTTTATTCTCTTTTAAAAGTAGACTTATTTATAAAAATTTTTGAGGATGTAGTCACATTTTCTCTCTTGGAAGAAGACAAACAGAGCTTTTGCAATAAGAAGTTCTAGGATACTTGTGGGTTTAAGAGAAAGCTAAAGCTTCTTTTATAAAAAAACTTCTGACCTGAAGATTAGGCAAGCGTTTCTTGAAGGAGAGTGGCAGATGAATGTCTTCAGTGAGAGATGCTGCTGGCAAATCCCATTTCTTTACCTCTGTACGTATCAGACATTTTCCATTTAGATACAGGGTTTCAGCTTGCACGTAAAAGCAGCCTATTCTTCTAGTAGCTGCCAACATTTCCTTGATGCCTCTCCCTGTTCTTCAGAAAGACATGGAGGAGCTTTGATGTCACATAGAATATAAGTTTCCTTTTATAAGACTGTCTTTAGGACTTTGATGTATTGAACATTCATTTAACACAGGGGGAATGCAGCGGCTACTCTGGAATCAACTAATGCATGCTATTTCATAGTCAATATGGTGAATTATTTTATCCTCATATTTAGTAATTTTTTAAAAGATGGGGGGAGTAAAAGAAAGAGAGAGAGAAAGAGATAATCCATTTTATTTAATTTTCCATGTAACCTTCGTTGCTCTAACATTTGGCTGTGTTCATGGTCTTAGGATTCAAAACCGCATCCTTGCACATGCCAGGCAAGCACTGGAACCACTGACACACCGCTTCAGCCCCAGTAACTCTAAATTTTGACTAGAGTATATCTTTACATTTTAGAGTCCCTAATAAATTGCAGAATTTATTGTAAAATGTCACTATAATTTTCACCTTTGTTTTAGATAGAGAAACCTGAAAAGACCATCACCTTACCTTAGCATGAAAGTACAGAAATCTTAAAAACTGAAAATCTCTTTGCCATGACATCACTAGGTACTCATAAGAAACACTGGGGATAGTGAGTGGTAAGGAACACTTCTCATGGTGAAGGCTTAGGTAAGAGGGACAGCAACTACTGTGGGGAAACATGAGACCCCATTGGATACTGCCTCTCTATATCCATGTAGAAGCAAAGCCTTATGAGGTTGGGTGGTGGAAGTACTAAATGCTGTCATACGTGGGGTACAAATAAATGCTTATCAAATTGAGGAAAGGAAATAGAAAATACTTCTTTTCTTGGAGAAGGGGCAGGAAAACATACTTGAGACAGATCAATGAAGATCCCATTTCATTGGGGCCAAGGCCATGATCACTGAGAACTTATGGATACATCCTATGCCTAAGACTGAGGCTGAGGCTAAATCAAAATTACTGAGAAAAAACAAGGAAAAGCAGTACAATAGATTGCTTGGGTAGGAACAAGAGCAAGAGGATGAAGACATATTTAATACCAAGTTTAATACCAAAGAAATATATAACCTAATCTTTGTCTTTGTGATACAGGAAAAATGAGAAGTATTTTATGCTTTTATTAATGCATTTTATTTGTATGTAACAGTTGGGTTCATTTTGACATAATCATACATGCAAGGAATTTAATTTATTCCATTTCACTCCCCAGGCACCACATTACCCTTTCCCTCTCATCCTACCTCCCCTATTCTCCTTCCTGTACTCTACTAGTCTAACTTCCACTCATTTATTCATTTTTAACTTGTAGTTTATAGATATGTATAAACATGGAATTAACTGTGATATATTTATTTACATAAGCATGTGGTGTAATTTTGTCAAATTCATTCATTTCATCCTCATTCCCCTCTCTTGTCCCTCCCCCTCAATTTTCTACTCCACATATCTTCCCACTATCTGTATATCTGTTCCCACCCTTTTTTTTTTCTTATTTTATTCTAACTTCCACATATGAGAGAAAATATTTGACCCTGGATTTTCTGAGTCTGAATTATTTCACTTTGTGTAATATTCTCCAGTTCCCTCCATTTGCTGGCAACTACCATAATTTTGTTCTCCTTTATGGATGAATAAAATCCCTTTGTGATTTTTTCTTCACCATTCTTCTATTGACAGGCACCTGGACTGGTTCAATAACCTGGCTATTGTGAATTGTGCCGTAGCATGAATTGTGGCTGTAGCATGATAACATACTGATTTTAGATCTTTTGGATAAACACTTAGAAGTGGGACAGCTGGGTAATAGGATGGTTCCATTCCCAGGTTTTTGAGGAATCTCCATGCTGTTTTATAAAGTGGTTGTACTAATTTGCAGCTCCACCAACAATTTATGAGCATATCTTTCCCCCCACATCCTTATCAGCATTTATTTTTGTTTGTATTCTTGATGCCATTCTGACTGAAATGAGATGAAATCTCAATTTAGTTTTGATCTGCATTTCCTTGATTGCTAGAGATATTGAACATTTTTTCATGTATTTCTTGGTTATTTGTATTTTTTCTTTTGAGAAATGTCTATTTAGTTATTCTGCCTATTCGTTGACTGGGTTATTTGCTTTTTGAGTTCTTTTTGTATTCTGGATATTAATCTACTGTCAGAATAGTAGCAGGTAAAGATTTTCTCCCATTGTGTAGGTAATCTCTTCACACTTATCCTTATTTTGTATGCAGAAGCTGTTTAATTGAACTCCATCCCTTTATTGATTCTTGGTTCTATTCCTTGAGCTTTAGGTGTTATGTTAAGGAAATTGGTGCTTGCTCTAAAATATTGATGTATTACCTCTATGCTTTCTTCTAGGAGTCACAAAGTTTCTAATCTAATTCCAAGGCATTTGATTAATTTTTATTTGACTTTTGTGCATAATGATAGATAGGAATCTAGTTTCTTTCTTTTACATTTAGATATTCAGTTTTCCCAGAGATCTTTCACCTCCTTTGTTAGACTTATTCCCAGTTTGTTTTGTTTTAAGTGTCATTTGTATGGAATATTTTTCATCCTTTTATTTTCAATCTATGGGTATCTTTGCCTACAATGTCATTCCTTTGCAAACAGCATGTAGTTGAATCTTGCTTTTTAATTCATTCTGCCAATCTATGCCTTTTAATTGGGGAGTTGAAACTTTTTATATTCAGTGTTATTGTGGATAGCTCTTTGCTTTTTCCTGTCATTCTGGTTTGCTGCTGTATTTAATTCTTTCTTGATTTTCATTTCATTAGTTGCTCTTCTAGTTAATTTCATCTTCTTGGAAACTTTGTGGTTTGTTTGTGAGTTCTTCTGTGTGTAATGTATTTTTAAATATTCCTTTTAGTGCTGGTTTAATGGTTATGAATTCTTTTAGTTTATCCATGTCATGGGAAGTATTATCTCTCTATCAATTCTGAAAGATAGGTTTGCTGGATAAAGTAGTGTTGACTGGTAATTGTAATCTTTTACAGATTTGAATATCACATTCCAGGCCCTCCTTTCTTTTGGGGATTGAGTTGAGAAGTCAGCTTGCCTCTGTGACCTTGCATTTTTTTCTTGAAGTTTTCATATTTTTTCCTTGTTTTTTTATTTTAGGCCATTTGATTATGATGTATCTTGAAGAGGTTCTTTTTTGATCTTGTCTACTTGAGTTTCTATATAATCTTGTATGTGGATGTCAATTTCATTTCTAAGGTGAAGAAAATTTTCTGCTATTATATCACTGAAAAGGTTTTTAAAGCCTTTAACCTATATCTTCACATTCTCTTCTATCCCAATGATACTCAGGTTTAGTCTCTTATGTATTCAGATTATGGTTTTTTATTTTATTTTTCCCTTTATTGCATACTACATGTTCATGTTCACATACCCTTTCTTCAAGGCATGAAGTTCTGTCATTGAGGCCAGAAGTTCTATTTTCTATGCAATCTAATCTTTTGGTGATACTTCAAATTAAATTTTTTATTTGATTCATTGTATCTATCATTTTTATGAGTTGTGATATCTTTTCAATATTTCTATTTCTTTATTGAAATGGTCTTTCATCTCCTTTATTTGCTCCCTTATTCATTCCTTAAATCTTCTTTTGGTTCATTAAACTATTGAATAATCTTTTTTATAATCTTTATCTGAAATTTCATCTACTTCCATTTCTTGGGATTGTTTGTTGGAGGATTATGAATTTGGGGGGAAGATTTGCTTGTCTGCTTCCTCATATTTTTCAGTGATCTTAGACTTACACATCTGTTGAGATGGATTTTATTTTGTTTTATAAGTGTGTTCTTTGGTGTGAAGGTATTTTTGTTGTTGTTGTAGGAAATTCTGGAGTTTTTTTTTTTTTAATCTTTATATGACCAGGAGTCATCTACCATGAACTAGAACAGACATTAAATATCAGGTGTCTACTATATCATCCACTGTATCAATAATTACAATAACAGGAGCCAGGAAGAAATTTATGAGCTATATAATTTTATCAGATGTAGAATTATAGTTTCTTAAGTAAAGAAAGTAGGTGGTGAGGCAAGAGAAAATTTCACTTAAAAAGTGAACAGAGAAGGAAGAGCTAGGAGACAATAGCAGCAAAGAAGGTAGAGTTAAAAATAATTAAAATTAATAAAATAAAGAGAAGAAGAGGGAACAGGAAAATTTGGCTGTTAGTGTTGAAAGAGAGCAAAGAAGGGTTAATAGGAGGAACAAATACCCAGGTAAAATGAATAAATATAAGATCAGAACAATTCAAACTCAAATAAAAATTTACCCAAGCAAATTCAACCAAGGCTAATTAATAAGTGAGTGGAACAAAAAGGAATTAAAATGAAAAAAAATTGCATATGAGTATTTGAACCTATCCACACAGTGAGAACACACACACACACACACACACACACACACACACACAACATCATGCACAATGGGAAAAATATGGGAAAAAGTAACAAAAAAGAAAAAGGCTAAAAGATAAATGAAATTAAAATTAAAATTTAAAACCAGCAAAAAAGGAAAAATCAGGAAACTTAATGTGAAATAAAGGACTTGTTTCTCCTGAGGTGGTTAAAAGTGTTAGATGAATGGATTTTCATTGCTTATGCTGTTGTCCAATTCTATGCATTTGTTTTTTTGGACTCTAATCTTTGGGTCAAGGACTGGGGGTTGTCCCATGTTTTTCTATTTCTCACCATGCTGCTAGCTGTTATGACCAGGTACCAAAGCTGATTGTAGTGACTTTCAACCTCTCATCTTCCCGTACAGGATGGGATAAACTTTAAGGTGCTGACAAGTGATGTGCTACTGTAGTAGAGCTACTGCTGATTTCTAAATTGGAAGTTCCAGCACTTGGGGTTTAGTCTTGGCTGACCTTTGAAAGTCTGTCAGGTGGTAATTGAGATTTGATTCACCTCTTCTTTTGCTGGGAGATACCAATCTCTGCTAGATGTCTGGGTCTCAGAGGCCTCCCCAAAATGGTACTTTTAGGGTTAGGAATCTAAACCTCTACAGGTTTCAGAAATTTCAACACCGTGGATATTTATTTTAACACCATGAATCAGACCTGGAGTGTAGATGTGCCTTTCTGATTAGTTACAATTATCTTCCCAATCTTTTGTATGGGATGCTAGCAACAAAGGGAGCCCTCTCTCCTTGGTTTCCCTAACCTAGATTGTCCTAGGCAGAGTTCTATCTGTTCCTGTTTTGATCGCACTGGACCAGCCATACACTGGGCTCCACAATAAGTGGTGGTTGGATCAGACTGATGGACTGATAACTGCTTTCATGAGTTCCCAGTCTCACCCTCTGCTCACTGACCCACAGCTATTTAAAAATGGTTCTTGTGCCCTCTTACTCTCTGCCAGTCAGGTGAGCAATTTTAATCACTTTTCACTCTACAACTCACCTATCATCTGGATTAGTTATGTTCAGCCTTCCTCTCTATTCCATAGGTTCACAAAGTCAATTTTATTTGCCACACTTTCCTTTGTCTGTGTTGCTCCTCAGCATAGGACTGGCAGCAACTGTCACCACTGCCAGACAAGCTAGTGTATCTCTAATATGTTATTTCTTACATTATGTTCAACGTTTTCAATTTTCTTTCTGTTTTTTTTTTTTACTGTCCAATGTTGAATTTTAGTGAATTCTATTAGTTTTCCACCTTGCTGATGAGCAGTTTTCCAACATTTTAAATCTTGAGGTGCTCCTAGGGAGTACACCCTTCCTGTAATCTGCCATTTTCTATTTGGATTTAGAAGATTTAAACTAAGCATTGAATGTATATTATATAAAATATTTTCTACACTAAACAGAAGACAATATAAGAATCTGAAAATTAGTGATGAATTGAGTAAAATCATAATTATAAAAACTTAAATTAATTTAACTTTTTCAGATTTACCCAATACTCTCCATGAGGAACTCAAAAGAGGCAAGACCACTTATAAAAATGAATAAGGTTTATTTATTATTTACTTACTTACTCAGTGTCTATTTATTACTTACTATTTATTACTTACCTACTCAGTGTCTATTGCTAGATAAAAAGTATACAATTTTCACACAAAAATTATGAAATATACAAATAAGTAGGAAAAATAAAATTCTGCCAAAAGATGTTATCAATAGAATCAATAAAATATGACATAGACATTGGAATAATCAGACAAGATATAGAAATAGTGATTAATATGCTAGAAACTCTCATGTGAAAGGCATGTAACATGAATAAACAGATGGGGAATTTCAGTGCATTTGTAGAAATTATTATAAGGAGTTGAGAGAGTTTCATCAAGGTGATCCGTGGCAGAGCAAAGTGAAGAGTCTCTCCGTGAATGTGGATGCCAATGGTGGGAGAGATGCCTTACTGTGAAGTGGGTGGATGGGAAGATTTCTCCCCAGATTCATTACCAATCCAGGGAAGGAAGTTTAGTGACATGGAGGCGAGGATAAGCTGAAAGTGCAGGAAGTCCCAATTAATAATTTTCCAACTTCAACTACTCAGCTTGCAGGTGGGCTGGGAATCTGCACCAGAGGGGAGGAAGCTGAGGTGCACACACTTAAATAAACTCAGACACAGTGGTGAGTGCTCAGTGGAGCCTGGGAACCCACTGGTGTCCCAGGGCTGTGGCAGCAGCAGGAACCAAGGGATGGCTTTAATATACACAAATTAGAGTCCCCTGAATTTGGTAGCATAAAGAAGTGGGGTAGCACCACCATTTTGAAACCTCCTGAAGGATGGTTCAGGAAACCATTTCATGAACAGTGAACCTAAAATCATCAGATCCAGAGCAGAATAGGGAGTGCAGTCTGGAGGAGGGGTTCCAGCTCCCCAGTGTTTTTACTGTCTACCCTGGGGGCTGTGTGGGCCTGGAAAAATCCTCCCTACTGGCCAGAGATGCCTATTTAAAAGTTTCCCATTCACAAACTTACACACCTGATCTGCTGGTGGAGTCAGTGACCAGGATTCTACTTCATGGGACTTAACACCCTGGGGGCAGGGAGGTGGCGGATAGGTCTTCAGGTTCAACAGATATTGCCTGAAATTTTCAGTGAGGGCAATGGCTAGCATCAGCCTCAGGGACCTGTGAACCAAAGGGACAGCCTGGATCCAGTGCTTTCCTCCACATTCAGACCCTAAATTCTGTACAAAGAAGCAGGGCCATAGGTGCTGGGGGCTCTAAGTGGGACTGGGCTTCCATGCCCCCTAGTGGTTGCATCTGAGACCTCCACAGACTGGTCTAGCTGGGCTGTTGTTTCCTTCATGCCTGCCTCCTCTTGCTGGGGTTGTGACTGTCCCACGCATCATCTCTTGGGGCAAGTGGGGACCTCAAGACACTCAAGAGTAGGGCAATAACAGTCCTGGTTGTGCTCAGTTCAGGCTAGCCACTCTCCTTGGAACAGCAAGAGTCCCTTACAGCTGCACCAGGATCCACAAGACTCCGAGCAGCTCCTGGATCCCAGGCTGAAGTGGGTTAAGAGTTTGGGCAGGCAGAAACTAAACTGCCCAAGAATGCAATTCAGGTGACCCTGAAGTCTGTTCTCACAGGAAGCAGGGAAAGTGAATGTTTGCAATCCCTCTACAGGAGAAAATAACTGAGAGGACTCGTTGGACTCTCACTGTCAGCTGAGATCACCAAAATTCATTCTCTCCAACAAGCTCAACCAAGAAGTGACTCCACACACCCCCATAGTACATTTTGACCTCAGTGGCAATAATTCAGAACCTTCCCAACTCCTTTTTTTATTTTATTTATTTATTTTTTCTGTTGTTGTTCTTGGAATTGGTGTTCCTTAGTGTATGTATCTTTTTTTGTTTGTGTGTGTGTGTGCGTGGTTGATTGATTTTTTACTGTCATTGTGATTTGTGGTATTTGTTTGCTGTGTCCATATTGCTGGGGTTCAACCTGTGGTGGTCTGTAATATAGCAAACTAGTGCTTAATCTCTTTGGGCTGAAAAGACATCCAGTCTTTACTACCCCCTACTTCCCTTTACTCTGTCAATTCCAAAACTTTATTCTGATCTCTGTCATCCTCCCTTAAAGTCATTACCCAACTCTCATCCCATTTCTATCTTTTCTTTATTTCTAGCAGAATATCATACATCATTTCTACTACCTTGTAGCTCTATATTGCAATTCACAAGTTCCACACTACCTTTGTACCTCATTCTCTTTACTCTCTAGACCTTTTTTTCCTCACCTACAGAGGTTCTGGTAAACTGAATTGAATGCCATACTTGAAAATATGCTTGCTAACCAAGTATAGTGTGAAAGCTATCAAGGAAGAAAACTGCTAATCCAATTGCTCCTATAGGGACTAATCAACAGTGTTACAACTACAGTCAACATTGTCTGGTGTATACATTGGTTGCACTTATTGATTTCTAACTCCTATCCCCTGAGGTATTGGAAAGCCTAAAGGTCCATAATACTTCACAGATTGGGGTGTCAGTCATTGAACTGTGATACCCAAATTGTAACCCAGCCCAACTAAATAAAGAGATAAAAAGCTCTTATACCATCAACAAAGCCCCCAAGAGAATTATTCAGTGTTGGACTTCAAGCCACACTCCCTTTGAAAATGAGGAAAAAGGGAAACAATCCTCAATCTCAATCCCACAGCTGCCCATTCAAGGTTTCCATGGTCAGGGTCCTAGATGAAAACCTAGAAAAATGTATCAATAATATGATTAGTATATTCTTTGATTGAATCAGAAAATCAAAAGAAGATTTAAGAAAAGAGATAAGAGAGAAATTTCAGCAGATGTGAGACAACATTTATAAAGACCTAGACAATCTGAAAAGAGATGTGGCAGAGCTCTTAGAATTGAAAAATACTGTCAACCAAATCAAAAGTTCATTGGAAGATACTAATACCAGAGTAAACTCAGTAGAAATAGAAACTCAGCTTTCAAAGAACGAACATCTGATAATAAGGCTGAGCAACATTGAGTTCAAGGAGAACAGACAAGAAAAGAAATTTATTGGACATGATCAAAACTTTCAAGTAGTATTTAACAAGTTGAGAAAAAAATAACTAAATAATAATTGGGATTGAATAAAACATTGAACAACATAAAAGGTGCATTAAGAGTCTTCTAAGTGAAATTGGCAAGGAGAATTTTCCCCATATCAGAATTGATCCAGAAAATCAAATATAAGATGCCTATAGGACACCAAACAGACATAACCAAATGAGAAATTCACCAAGACAGAACATATGTAAAATGAATGAATAACAGAGAAATCAAGGAAATAATCCTAAAAACAGAAAGGGAAAATCACTAAATGACATTCAGAGGTAGACCAATTAGGATCACTATGGATTTTTCAGATCAGACAATAAAGGCCGGGAGAGGATGGAAGGATATTTTTCAAATTTTGAAAGAAAGCAATTTTCAGCCAAAGATAATATACACCGCAAACCTCAGCTTTAAATGTGACAGGGAAATTAAATACTTCAATGATAAATTCAAGCTAACAAGGTACATGAACACAAAGCCTGTGCTGTAGAAAATTTTCAAGGATATACTTAATTCAGGGGAAAATGCAAATAACTTCCAAAACCCTTAAACAGAAGAAAGTCAATAATCACAAAACACACTAAAAGATATCCAAGATGGTGCAAAACACAGCAATAGTCACAACATCAGGGACACAGATTCCCATATCTTTTCTAACTCTGAACATGAACGGACTCAATGTCCCAATCAAAGACACAGATTGGCTTACTGGATCAAAAAAAAATCTAACAATATGCCACCTATAGCAGACATACCTCACAATCAAAATTAGACACAGATTTAAGGTGAAAGGTTGGAAAAATGTCTACCAGGCTTCTGGCCCAAACAAGCAAGCAGGCATTGTGATCCTTATATCCAATAAATTTAATTTTGACCAAAAACTAGTCAGAAAGGACTAAGAAGGTCACTATATCATAGTAAAAGGAACAATTCATCAAGAAGACATAGCAATAATTAATACTTATGCCCCAAATTAAACCCTCCCAAATATATGTAAAAATTACCCAGGGACATTAAACCCCTCATCTATCTCAACACAATAATACTGGGGGACTTTAATACACTATTATCAAGAATAGACAGATCTTCAAAGCAAAATATCAATAAAGATATCTCTAACTTAAACAACTCAATAAATTAACTAGACTTAATAGACATTTACAGAATATTCCATCCCAAATTGGCTGAGTTTACTTTCTTCTCAGCAACTTATGGATCCTTCTTAAAAATAGACTACATCCTAGTTCACCAAGTTAACCTTAACAAATGTAAAAAAGTTGATATAATCCCATGTATTCTATCAAACCACAATGGTATGATCTTAGCAATGAACAGCAAGAAAAACAACAATAACTACTCAAATACTTGGAAATTGAATAGTACCCTCTTAAACGAAGAATGGATAAAAAGGTAACAAGAACAGAAATCAAGAAATTCTTGGAAAGGAACGAGAATGACAAAACAACACATTGAAATCTCTGGGATAGTATGAAAGCATTTCTTTTTTCAGGGCTGAGGACCGAACTCAGGATCTTGCACATGCTAGGCAAGTGCTCTGCCACTGAGCTAAATCTCCAACCCAGAAAGCATTCTTAAGAGGTAAATTTATAACACTGAGTGCTTTCATCAAAAATAAGGAATGAGCGCAAATAAATAGACTTATGCTCCAACTCAAATCCCTACAAAAAGAGGAACAGTTCAATCCCAAACCTAATAGAAGTCAGGAAATAAATACAATCAGAGCTCAAATCAATGAAATTGAGAACAACAACAATAAAAAATACAAAGTATCAACAAAACAAAGAGTTGGTACATTGAAAAAATAAATAAGATGGACAGACCCCTTGCCAATCTAACCAAAAGGAAGAATGAAGTGAAGCAAATCAACAAAATCAAGGACAAAAATGGAGCTATTACCACTGACTCAACCAAAATCCAAATTAACAGAATTTATTTTGAAAAATTATACTCTGCTAAATATTATAATCTGGAAGAAATGGACATGCCATGTATGACATTTCCAAATTAACACAGGAGGGCACTGAAATTCTAAACCAACCAAACTCAGATAGAAAAATTGAAACAGCTATCAAAGGCCTTCTAAAAAAGAAAAGCCCAGGACCTGATGGATTTTTGGCAGAATTCTACCACACCTTTACAAAAGAGTTAACACTGTTCCTCAACAAGATTTTCCATGAAATTAAAAGAGTTGAAACCCTACCAAACACTTTCCATGAAACAAATATAACCCTGATACCAAAACCCAACAAAGACACATCAGGGAAAGAAAATTACAGACCAATTTCCCTGATAAACATAAATGCAAAAATCCTTAATAAAATTCTAGTTATCCAGATCTAAAAATACATCAAAAAGATAATACATCATGATCAAGTGGGCTTCATCCCAGGAAAGCAGGGCTGGTTCAACATATGCAAATCAATAAATGTAATTCACCACTTAAAAAGAATTAAAAACAAAAATCATATAATTATCTCGATGCAGAAAAGGTCTGTGATAAAATTCAACACTCATTTATGCTCAAAACTCTGGAGAAGATAGAGATCAAAGAAGATACTTTAGTTTTGTGCAAGCCATTTATGACAGACCCATAGCTAACACTATGCTTAATGGAGAAAGAGTGAAAGCATTTCCACTGAATTCAGGAACAAGACAAGGATGGCCACTTTCAGCAGTCTTATTCAATAGTCCTTTGAAACCCTAAACAGAGTCATCAGACAAGAGAAGGAGATCAGAGGAATTTGAATACGAAAAGAGGAAGTCAAGATATCTCTATTTGCTGATGACTTGATCCTATACCTAGAAGACCCAATAAGCTTGACCAGAAGACTTCTAGAGCTTATAAACAATTTCAGCAAAGTGGCTGGCTATAACATCAACACCAATAAATCATTAGCTTTCCTATACTTCAGGAAAAAGTCCACTGAAGAAGAAATCAGGAAGCCTGTCCCATTCACAATTTCCTCAAAAAGAGTAAAATACTTGGGCATCAATCTAACAAAGGATATAAAGGATCTCTACAATTAAAACTATTGAACATTAAAAAAAGAAATTGCAGAAGACCTGAGTAGATGGAAAAACATTACATGCTCTAACTAGGCAGAATCAATATAATCAAAATTGCCATTCTATCAACAGCCCTATACAGATTCAGTGCAATCAATATACCAATGACATTCTGCACGAATATAGGAAAAGCATTTCTCAATTCAAATGGAATAACAAAAGGCCCAGAATAACAAAAACATTACTAACCAAGAAAGAGGAAGCAGGAATTGTCACAATTCCTGACCTGAAATTATACTATTGGGCTATAGTAACAAAACAACATGGTATTGGTATCAATACAGAAATGAAGACCAATGGAACAGAATAGAAGTTACTGAGACAAACCCTCAAATCTTTAACCATCTGATATTTGATAAAGGGGGCAAAAACATAGTGTGGACGAAGGACAGCCTGTTCAACAAATGGAGCTGGACAAACTGGACAGCCATATGCAGACAACTGAAATTGGATCCTTACCTCTCACCCTGCACAAGAATCAAATCAAAGTAGTTGAAGGATCTGGAAATTAAACCAGCAACTATACAATTGCTTGAAGAAAAAATAGGATCAACACTCTATGACATAGGTGTTGGCACCACCTTCCTTACCATGACTCCCATAGCACACAAATAAATTAAAGCCAAGAATAAATGAATGGGATGCCATTAAACTAAAAAGCTTCTGCACAGCTAAAAAATTAGTCTAGAGTGTCAAGAGAGAACCTACAGAATGGGAGAAATTCCTTGCCTGCTACACCTTGGACAGAGAGCTAATATCCAGAATATACAAAAAACTGAACAGCAAAACCATGAATAAGCCAATCAATAAATGGCCTTCAGAGCTAAATAGAAATTTGTCAATGGAGGAAGTCCAAAAAGCCCATAGATATATGAGAAAATGTTCTACATCACTAGCTAATTAATTAGAAAAATGCAAATCAAAACTTCATTGAGATTCCACCTCTTTCTTATCAGAGTGACAAAAATGAAGAATATAAACAACGACATATGTTGTAGAGGCTATTGGAAGAGAAGAACACTTTCACACTGTTGGTGGCACTGCAACCTTGTACAGCCATTCTGGAAATCATTGTTGAGACTCCTAAAAAATCTAGGGCTGGAACTACCCAGCATCCCACTTCTGGGTATTTCCCAAAAGAGGTAGAATCAGCATATTACAGAGATACAGCTTTATCAATGTTTATAGCAGCTGAATTTATTATAGCTAAACTATGGAACCTACCAGATGACTCTCACTGGACCAGTGCATTCAAAAACTGTGGTACACATATACTATGGAATCCTACTCTGCTATTAGAGTGAATGATGACATGGCATTTGCACCCAATTGGATGGAGATGGAAAAGATTATGCTAAGTGAAATGTCCCAAACTCAGAGACTCAAGGGCCAAATGTGTTCTATCATATGTAGAAGCTAGAATACAATTGGAAACAGACTTAAAGTAGGCTACCTCAACATGCGTAAATTTTTATACAAACAGGGGGAACCTTGCCCATGACGCTGGGGGATGAAGAGAAGGGAGCATGGTGGGGGGTAGGAATGAAAGGGATATCAAGGCAGCTGGAAGGAGGGAGTAGGGGGCTTATCAACCCAATGGGGAACCTTCAACTTCCATGAGAAGCCCAACTAACATGGGGGTAAAGTAGGGGAAACATGGCATCAGGGGGAACCCAAAGAGGGGAAATCATGAACTTGCATCAGCCTTGGTTTCCTCTGTCATTATGCATGTGATCATGACTATGCAGTAACAGTTTCCTCCTATATGTATGCCTATGTTGAATGAATAAAAAAATAAATTATTATAAAGTGTTGAATAAAATTTGTAGAAAATTTTTAAAAAGTAAGAGATGAAGAATGTTCTGATAGCTCATTCATGTACTTGAATGCTAAAAAAATGAAAGAGAGGAACATATTCTAGGTCAAGAGTTATTACTTAAATTAGATTACAAATAGGGATTCCAAATTATGTGGGACATTTTCACTTGGTCTAACATACGTATAATTGGTATTTCAGAAGGACAAGGAAAAAAGAGAAAAGGTGAAATATATATGGACATACAAGGGTATATAAATGTTTAAAAAATTAATAAGTATGCACCAAATAGTAGATCTAAAATCTCAGATAATAAAAAATAAGATAAACCTCCTTCTCCCTCTCCCCATTCTCTAAATGCACAAACCCTAAAAATTTGCTAATAAAACTCTTTAAAACCAAAGGTAAAGAAAAAGTCTTAAAGATAGTCAGAGATTTAAAAAAATACTGCTACATATATAAAAACATAAATAAGAATTACAGTAGGCTTCTTGTTTAAGAATTTTTAATATAAATCATAAGACAATATGCTAGCCTCCTTAGAGTGAAAAAAGAGAAGAAAAAATGTACCAAACAAAATTCTATATGCAGCAAAAATATTCTTCAAAATATAATTTTTAGGCAAAAAACTGGAGAAGTTTGTAGACAGCATCCATGTGGTCTAACTATGCTAAAATAAAGTACTCTGTCTAGAAGACTATTTCAAATATAAATTTCATCTATGTTAAGGAAAGGAAAGATTGCATTCTGTGATATAAATGAAGATAAATACAAATTTGTCTTTTAATATTCTAATTGTTCTAAAAGGTGATTGCTTAAAATAAAAATAGTATCAATGGATATTAATTTTATAGCTGTATAAATAGTAAAATATAACAGGGCAAGTGAGAGATGGAGAAAATGGGAGTCAACTGTTAATAATACCATTATTACACCTAAAATTTAATAATATCATGTGAAGGTGTACTATGTACAATAGAAAATTTATAATATAAAGCCTTTGGTAATATATGAAAATACTTTAAAGACAAATATAAATAATAAGCCAATACTGGAAATAAAATAGAATTATAAGAAATTAAGTAAATAAATGTATCTCTATTTCTAATACCAAATATAAGGAAACCCTGTGACAATATGTATAAATAATCCATATAAGACCTAAAAATGGAGAAAAAGAGGAAGACTTTATAAGGAGCTTGGAATGCATGGAATGACATGGTGCTGAATTTCCTGTTACTTCTTTTTGACTTACATATTCTAGACTTGAAGCTGAGGAAGAAAGCAACATTAAAACAATGATAGGCACAGACAAAAATAAAATAAAAATCCTACAACTCCTAAATTCTCGAGTGGAAATGCCCAAGAAAATGATAGTGTTAAGACAAAATTGTTCTATGGTAACTTCTCTACTTCAGTGAAACTACAGAAAAGCCACAATCCCAACGGTACCCAGGACAACAAAATTTCAGTGGGAAACCTAGGCTTCCACCCTAATAAGTCTAGAATATGGTGTTCCAAATCTGCACTGGATAGTATCAGAGAAGGATGAGTAGGAAGCTAACACAAGTGTTTCTTCAGGGTACTAATAAACACATTTGAGGATCAGTAGAGATCACATAAGAAGTTTAGATTCAGGATCTTTTTTTTTTCTTTTGTAGGCTGTAAGGATGTTGTCTTTGATTGGACTTAGTGGATTTTAAGAGACAGTGCTTCAGCTATTTTTATAAGAACAAACCATATTTTAAGTGGTATTAGTCAAACTGTAAAATTTTATAGAATGAAGCATATTTTAGACACAGGGAATAAAATATCACAGGGCTGAATTTGAGATTTTAGATAGAATTGCTTCTGAAAAGTCCTACCTTAAGCTAAGCAAAGGCAAAACAAAAATGAATAAACAACAGTAAAAAAACCAACCCGACTAAGCTCTCCCATTTATAGGAAGTTATTTCAGCAGTAATGATTTTGAGGTTAAGTGCATTGAAGGATGCTATTAGAATTGGGCTGTGAGGTTTGGAGTTGGTGATATTCCATTAGAGCAACCAGAGCACTTAAACTTTTGTGAACTTAGTCATTTAGTGGAGACTAAAAAGAGCTAATCATAGGTGACAGAGGCAGGAGGCTAATGTGATGCAGCCAGCGGATAGGCTGGCCATCAAAAGGGCACATCTAGAAAACTGGTTAGTAAGCTGTGAGATCTATCCCAAAGTTATAAGATAGGAATAAAGAGGTGGAATGAGTGAGAAATAAGTTGAGAAGTTGACACTAGTACATGAGTATCAAGATCACTGGAATTTAAACAGTAAGGAGAAACACATGAGTAAATTGTACCTAAAGATTTACTGTGATTGAATTATAAGAATTAATACTTCAAATTTTAATAATTTATTTAATGCCAACAAATGCTGTGTATCAGGAGATGCTTTATATACAAACTACAGATACATTCAAATTATCAAAGACAGTAAAGTAGATGCCCTACTGAGGACCCAATCCAGCAACATTGGGCTGCTGACTTCTGCAGAGGATTGAATATGAACTCAGGAAATCACATTTGTCAATATCTTGGTGTATATCTTTTTTTAAAATTATTTTTGTTTGGGAACCCCAAATATAGATTTGAGGAAACTACTAGCATTGTGGTCAATTACTAAACAACAGTTTTTATTTGATATTAATTAAAACCTTAGCTGTGTGCAGTGTTTAATTTCATGGCAGAGTGAAATCCCTTTGAATTGACCATATATACTATGCACTTCATGCATAAATATATAATTGCGCAATAATGTTATAGTTTTATATAAGAGGGCTTCAGCAGAAGAAATTTAGGATAAGTAATGGAAAATTATCTGAAATTCATGCTGCAAACATGAAAACAAAATGGATAAGAATTTCTTAAAATGCATCCTCAAGCTGAACTTTTAAAACCAAATTCTATAAGGTCAGAGATGGCAAAGGGAAAAAGAACCCAGACAAGTAAGTAGGATACTGAAGCAACATTCCCCCTTGAGTTGGGGTGCAAAGTTGAAGACTACAGAGCTTTGATATTTAGTGGTCTCAGAGCTGGCAGAGTAAAGGTGGCAAGCTTATGCCTTTTCAAGTGAAGAGTTCAATGGAAACAAATCTGCTCTTGACATAATTTTGACCTGAAATACAGTGATTTCCATGGAAAAGTGAATTAGGAATTAATCTGGCATGCTGGGTTACTGCAAGAGGATTATTTAAATCAAAAGAGTGCCCTGGGAGAAGGTAAGAAATCTTTTTCAGAAATAATTCATGATCACAAGTTTTACCTGCATGTTAAACCTCAGTTTGTATAACCGTAGAGCTCTAAAAGGACTATGGGGAAAAAAAATCAAGTGGTTATTAGTGTCTTCAATTTCCTGGGGAAGCAAAAAATGTTCCCTGGAGGAACCCATCTTCCTCTGGGCAGTGGAACTTTCTCACAGATTGATTCTGAGTCATGACTTTTTAAGACAAAAAGTCATGATTTAGTATAAAAGAAATAGAAATTAGTACAAGAACCAGCAGAGAAGCAGATGGCAAAAACAAATACTCAGATCTACAGGTATTATAATTATCAAGCAGAAAAACAACATGATTTGTTAAATATACATAAATAAAAAATGTCAATTGTAAATACAGTCTGCCCTCCATGACCATGGGTTTCTCATCTGAGGATTCAACAGATCAAAATTATTTTTAGAAAATTATATCTGTATTAAGCATGTATAGATGATTTTTTTGCCATTATTTCCCTTATGATACAAGTATTAATAGAACACTTACATTTTTTTAGGAATTATAATCTAGAGGTGATTTAGAGTATAAGGGAGGTTGTGTAAAATTTATGTGGATAAACTATGCCATTTAGGTAAGAAACTTAGACATCCTCAGATTTTGGGATTTGCAATCATCCTTGAACCAATTTCCTTGTAATACTGAGAGACAAATAAATAGAAAAAGCTCAGAAAGTTAAGTAACATAACAGAAATTAAGAATAAAAACACAATGGGCTAGATTAGTGCCTAAACAATTAATGCCTTGTAAGAAATTTGGGGAAACAATTTAGAAAGCAGCAGAGTGAGGTTGAAATAAAAAGTTTAAAGGAAATACTAGAGAAGGAAAATTGATCAAAGGACATATTTAAAGAAACACTGATTGAGAATTGACTTAGTCTGCTTAGGCTGCCAAGAGTGGTTTTAGCAACATAAATTTATTTCTTATACTTTTGGTTGCTAGATGTCCAAGAGTTAAGTTTCCAGCAAATTTGGCGTTTAGTGAGGATTTTCTCCCTTCTCTTTGTCCTCATGTAGTGGGGAGATATAGGGGATGGGGAGAGACAGACAAACAGAAAGGTGGTGTTGAACAAACTAATAATGTTATATTTAGGGCTGGAGTGGTGGCTTAGCAGTTATGGCAATTGCCTGGCATGAGCAAGGAGGCGAGTTTGAACCCCACCACCACATACACAATGAAGTGATCAAACAACAAAAACCACATGAAAAACTAAATAAAATTGATTCTGTCTCTCTCTCTCTCACTGCCCCCTCTCTTTAAAAAGTACACCAGTCAGAATGGCAAAGATGAAGAAAATAAACAATAATAGATGCTGGAGGGGCTGTGGAGAGATAGGCACACTAACACACTGTTGGTGGAGCTGCAGACTGGTACAGCCCCTCTGGAAAGCAGTGTGGAGAATCCTCAAAAAACTAGGGATGAGCCCACCATATGACCCTGCTATTCCACTCCTGGGTATCTTT
>PVKS010024947.1:0-30445 GCA_004027875.1 Aplodontia rufa | reverse complement strand
CTTCTGGGATGGTTCCCCCATATTCCCACTCTCCAGTCTCCTATGAGTTCTTCATACACCCTCCCCCCTTCTCATCCCCCTCCCTATACCTCCAAGTATCCTAGGGAGCCATCCCCCTATTACTCTGAGAGTCATTCAATTTGAAGTATTGTTAGCTTAGCCGTCTAACCTACTGCTTCCCCATATTCTAGCATCCACAGATGAGAGAAACCATTCAGCCCTTGAGTCTCTGGGATTGGGAGACTTCACTAAGCATAATTCTTTCCATCTCCATCCATTTGATATCAAAAGCCATAATATCGTCTTCTCTAATGGCTGAGTAGTATTCCATTGTATATATGTACCAAAGTTTTGGTATCCACTCGTCGAGTGAGGGGCATCTGGGTTGGTTCCATAGTGTAGCTATAGTAAATTGAGCTGCTATAAACATTGATGAAGCCACATCACTATAATATGCTGATTCTAACTCTTTTGGGAAAATCCCCAGGAGCGGGATAGCTGGGTCATAAGGTGGTTCCATCCTTAATTTTTTGAGGATTTTCCACACTGCTTTCCATAGTGGCTGAACCAGTCTGCAGTCCCACCAGCAGTGTGACAGTGTTCCTCTTTTCCCACAGCCCCTCCAGCATCTGTTGTTGTTTGTATTCGTCATTTTTGCCACTCTAACAGGAGTGAGGTGGTATCTCATTGAAGTTTTGATTTGCATTTCCCTTGTAGCTAATGATGTAGAGCATTTTCTCATATATTTATGGGCTTTCTGGACTTCCACTGGAGAGAAGTTCCGTTTGAGTTTTTTAGCCCATTTATTGATTGGATTATTTGTGAGTTTGGACTTTAGTTTCTTTAGTTCTCTGTATATTCTGGATATTAGCCCTCTGTCCGAGGTGTAGCAGGCAAAAGTTCCAAGAAAGTATTCTTATTCCTTACTTTTTGGAGGAGGAAACTGAGCTCAGGTGAATTCAAGTACTTTCTAAAGATCACCCAGTTAGCAGAGTGATCAGCCTGCATACCAGGAGTCTGATTTCAGTCCTGAAGCTCTTAATCGCTGTTGGGATGATCACAAGGTGCTTTTGCTCAAAGCAGCTTAGATGAACCGGCTGTCATTGGGGAAGACTCAGGGAGCTGGCGTGTGGCAGGCGTGAGCCTCCGGTGGCTGTGCCTGCAGGGGAGGAGTGGGAAGAGTTCTAAGGAGAACGTTTTGCAGAGGAAGATGGTGGATGGGGAAGGCTTGTGCAAAGATGCCAGTCCCGGATGTTTCTGCAGGTGGGACAGTGTGTGTGGTGTGTGTGTCCACACACCACAAGGCAGAAAATCCAAAGACTAAGGAAAGTGCGGGAGGTAGCAAAATCCAGCCTAGAGCAGAGCTGAGCCTGCTGAGGTCACAGAGTCCCATGTGCCAGTGTCAGGGAGTAAAACTGGGAGCAAGACTCAGTCCGTCAACCAGCATCTCTTTAGAACCAATTCTGCGGCCAGGCTGAGCATTGTTTTGCTTTTCTGCAAAATAGATGTATACGTTTGCTTCGCAGAGACTAAATGGAAATTTATGTCTATGAAGCCCGTGGCGGGTGGAAAGTGCCTAGGAATTGGAAACACACAGGTGCTGGTCTGCACTAGAGGAGACCGTGGTCTTGCTGATGAGGCAGAGCAACACCAGGGGAGCAAGTTAAGTACCAATCAAAGTGCCAGAGCCTCTGCGCCCACAGGGGAGGGGACTGTGGGAGAAGAGCCGCGAATTCGGGACTGGATCTATCGTCCAAGTCTCCTCTGCAGGGAAGAGCGGCGTATGATCAACCAGATCCCACAAACAGTTATTGAGTGCCTACTGTATACCATGCCCTTTGCGTATCTGTTCAATACGGCTGCGCTTGCCGTCTGTGTCAGCGATACTGCACAAGATGCGTGAGATGGCGCTTGTGGCAGGTGGAACGATATCCCCTCTAAGACGTCCGTGTCTTTATCTCTGAGAAAACGTGATTTTGCATGGTGAAAGGGCCGTCACGGATGGGAACAAGTTAAGGATTTGGAGGCAGATTCTCATGGGTTATCCAGGAGGACCCTGTGGGATGAGCATGGGGCTCCCTGGAGAGAGAGGCAGGAGAATCAGCATGAGAGAGAGAGAAATGTAAGGATGGAGAGGTCAGAGAGGCGAGAATATGCCACATTGCTGGCTTCGAGACGGAGGAAGAGGCCCTGAGCCAAGGAGGCAGCTGACCTCCAGACTCCTTCCTGGAAGGCACAGTGCAGTGGCTTCTTCCCTAGAGCTGCAGAAGGGACACAGACTTGCCAATACTTTAATTTGCACCAGTGAAGCAAATTTCAGAAAGCAAAGTCACGCAAACCAATACATTTGTGACAATCTGTTTCCGCAGCCATAAGAGAGCAACGCAGTATATGTAACATGCCAGGCACAGGCTGGCACAAGGTTAAGCTCTCAGTACAGGTTGTGGTGGTAGAATTGGTTCTCACCAGTGTCAACCCCTCTATGCTAGGCGCTGGACACAGAAAGAAATAAAAACTTTAATTCACCCCATGAATCTGCACGAGGCCCTGGGGTCACAGTGGTCCCAGGGTCAATCCTGCCTCATTTGCTCACTATTAGTGTGGTCTTGGACCAGTTCCTCCATCGGTTTTCCTATGCCTACCGCACATCGGTGTGCAGATGAAATGAGAGTTTGATGGTAAAGATGTGATATTTCCACTGGCAGCTAGGGACAAGTCAGTCCCTGCCACTGAGGAGCTTACAGAGCAGGGGAGTGAGGGAGGCAGGGGCGGAGTCCTGATGCTTTGCTAGCAGGTGGGAGCTTCCTGGAAAGGCGGACAAGGACTGGCCAAGAGGGGAGGACAGGAGCACTCTGCCCCACAGCGGGCATGAGCAGAGGCCTCCAGAGGCAGAGGGATCAGGAAAGGTTCAGGTGGCCGGAGAAGGGGCTCCCACTGCCTGGCTGTTCCGTGGCTCCCCTTGGTCCCTTTTCCCAGCCCGGCCTGGAGCAGTCCTAGCAGGTGGCACAGGAGCCCTGGGCACCTGGGCACAGGCAAAGGAAGAAGAGAGAAGCGCTAAGCAGGGGGCAGAGGTGGGTACATATAGTTCTCAGCAAGGCTCCGCTCTGGGACTCTGTTTCCCCTTCCAGAATGAAGGAGCTAGACACGGACTCTTCCTCCTGCCCTCATTGCTAGTCTCACAAGGAAAAGGAAAACATGACTCTCAAAGGGTCACCTCCAACATGGACTCTACTCACGTTGTCCCCATAGCTAACATTCCGGTGACACCACTGGAGCCCCTGGATCCAGGAATGCCCGAAGCCAGCTCACTTTTCAGAATGTGCTCCAATAAAGCTGCCCTTCCTTGTTTGCTAAACCAACTCAGATTCGATTTTTGTCACTTCCATCTCCAGATTCTTAACTGACATGTCACCTTGTTCCTAGAAATGCTCTTTGAGAACAAGATGACACAGCTCTAGGGACCCCCACTTGGAGTCGGGCTGCAAGCTTGGGGATCTTTCCACAAGCATTCTTCCTGCATGAAGTCTGTGCTCCCAGACGGGAAAGCTGGAGCTCGCTGATACTAAAAAATTAGGCCTGAAATCCAAACTTAGCTGCTTATTCTGTTTGTCTGCTGGACCAGGCGAGGGGACAGCGTCAGCACAATGTCCCCACCATTGGCATCTTTCCATCCACAGGCTTGGGGTGGGACCTGCCAGGGAGGGGTCATTCTCCAGCTTTCATTAGCCCCCCACACATTACTTGGCACCTGCCTCCTCCACACCAGGCCAGGCCCGCTGCCTGCCTTCACGGGCTCTGATGCTGCGAGTCTGAGCCTCAGGAGGGTCCTGGAGGGTGCACCGACCACCAGCATGGGAGGCTGTTACAGGAGCAGCCGCAGCTGCAGCCAGCCTGGCCGCCCACCCCCATCCACTTCCAATCCTTCTCCAGTCCCTTCACCCACATCAGGACAAAGAACACAGGCTCCCGATCCCCACCTACAGCTCCCAGCCCTGCCTCAGTCAGGAGCTCTGGGGAAGCTGCATCCCCTCCCAGGGCCTCAGTCTTCCCACCCAGCCCAAAGCAGGACTAAGGGAAGCTCGGAGTCCCCAGCTCCAACCCTCCGACTACCATCTGTCTGCTGTGCCACCTCAGACAAGTCATCCAACCTCTCTGTGTCACTGTTTTCCCTTAGGAAAAATGGGAACAAGGTGATCTTACGTGAGACAAAGAAACTAACCCTCATACAACACCTGGGACAGCGCCTGGGGACACTGAGCTCTCAGAAACCTGGGCTGCTCCTTTCCGAGTCATCTCCTCAGGATAAACATCTGGCGGTGAATTCTTGGATCAGCAGAATTTCCATCCTGTCCTGGTGATGTCACCTTGCTGGGGACCCAGTTCCACTCCTACCAGCTAGAGGAAGCAAGGTGGGAGGTGGTGCAGATCCGTGTGAAGAGTGGAGTGGAGTCTAAGCACCTCCCTGCTGAGAGCCTGCCTGGCCAGGTCAGCTCCAAGAGCAAGGGTCTTGGGGACAGATGGAAGAGCTTGGAGAGGCACATGGGTGCCGGCTTCTTTCTTTCAGAGAGGGCGGTGAGAGAGAGAATCAACTTTATTTTTCCTTCTGGCCTTTGTTTCTCCGGCACTTAGTTGTGCACATGGTGCTGGGTTCGAACCCGGGTCCTCGCACATGCCAGGTGGGCACTGTAACCGCTGAGCCACCGCTCCAGCCCCCAGGGTGCCAGCTTCACATCGGTTTCGCTTGTTCCTTTTAGCAGCAGAACCTGTTCCATAACAAAGTCCAACACAGAAGCCCCAGGTGTGAAAGGAGCAGCTCAGGGCTCCTGTTGCCCTGGCCTCCACAGTTCTGCCTCCTCCCCTAATCAGGGCTCACCCCGGAAAACTCAGTCCTGGGTCCCACTCTCTGTTCTCGGGCGGAAACAGAGGCCAGGAGAGAGGAAAGTCTGAGTCCAGGATCACACAGGAGGGCTGCGTTTGAAGTAATACAACCACGTCCCTGCCGTTCGGAGCAGCTGAATCGACTCATGACGAGCACATGCGAAGGACACGGGCACGTTCCAGGTGCCACCGTGTTTTATTTTGAAATACTTCCCAACTGATGGAATCCTTGCTAGGTAATTAGAGGACTCCCGTGTGCTCCTTATCCAGATAAAAACATTTTTAAATGATTTGCCACCTTTATTTTTTATCATTATTATTATTTTTGTACCAGAGGTTGAACCCAGGGGTGCTTAACCACTGAGCCACATTCCTGGCCCTTTTATTTTTTGAGACAGGGCCTCTCTAAGTTTCTTAGGGCCTCACTAAGTTGCCGAGGCTGGCTTTGAACTTGAGATCCTCCTGCTGCAGCCTCCAGAGCCACTGAGGTGACAGGCTGCTGCATTTATTTTTTCTTTCTTGGATGAGGCAAAATATGACACTTAAGACACAAGCAACCCCAGGGGGGAAAAATAGATAAATTGAATTACAGCAAAATTTAAATATTTTTGCATCCAAGGACACCATCAAAAATAAAAAGACATCCCGCATTTGAAAAGATTTGCAAGCCACCTCTTTTATAAAGGTCCAGAACATGCAAAGAACTCTTAGAGCCAGGCACATCTGTAACCCAGATACTTGAGAGGCTGAGGCTGGAGGATTGCAAGTTGAAGGCCAGCCTCAGCAACTTATGAGATCTATCTCCAAATGAATAATAAAAAGAACTGGGGATGTGGCTCACTGTAGCTCAGTGACAAAGTGCCCCTGGGTTTATATCTATCTATCTATCTATAGATAGATAGATAGATCATAAATTTTTCATGTAAGTTTTCCCAGTTAGGGCTTGCTTGGGTCAAACTTACCTACTGCTACGGGTTGGGTCTACAATGTGCCCCAAAGGATGTTGGTGTGATTGGGATGTGGGGAAAAACTTTAAGAGGTGGGGCCTACTGGGAGACTAGGTCACTGGAGGTGAGCTCTTAAGGGAATTATGAGAAGCCCATCTTTTTTCTTTTTTCTGTCCTTTGCTTCTCAGTCACCACTAGATGAGCAATTTGCTTCACCATGAGGTTTATGTGCTGCCTTGCTGCGGCCCCAAACGCCATGGGGCCAACTTTCTTCTTTTTAAGTCTACTATCTCCGGCATTTTGCTATAGTGATGAAAAGCTGACTAACACATCTCCTACTAGATGTCTCAAAAAAGGCATCAGACGACAATACTAACTGTTCAAATCTGTCCTTCCATACCCTCCATACTTGAAGGACAGCTAAACTAGATATACTTAGCTCACATTTTATTTCTTGAATCTCTTGGAAATCCTGTTCCACCGTAGTCTTGCTTTTCGTGTTGCTCCTGAGGTGTCTGACCCTAGCCTCATTCCGTTGCCCTCATAAATAATTTGATTTGGGACTGGAGAGGTTGCTCAGTGGTTAGAGCGCTTGCCTGGCATGCACGAGGATCAGGTTTGATCCCCAGCACCACATACACAACCCAGCATCAGAAAAACCAAAACCAGGGGGTTGGGGATTTAGCTCAGCGGCAGAGCTCTTGCCTAGCGCACACAAGGCCCCGAGTTCGATCCTCAGCCCTGAAAAAAAAAAAAAAAAAAGAAAAACCAAAACCAGATGAAAATTAAATAAATTTGATTCTGTCTCCATAATTTTTTTAAAAATTTGATTTAATTTTTAGCCTGGATACTACGATAATTTTTTTTGAGAGAGAGAGGGACAGTGAGAGAGAAAGAGAGAATCAATTTTATTTAGTTTTTCACATGGCTTTTGTTTCTCTGACACTTCATTGTGTACATGGTGCTGGGGTTCAAACCCGGGTCCTCACCCATGCCAGGCAAGCGCTGTAACCACTGAGCCACTGCTCCAGCCCCACCATGATAATTTTTAATAACACATAATAATAGCATGTACTTTTGAGGTATAATGTGATGATTCAACACACAGTATATTATGTAGTAAACAACTCTGGGTAATAAAGATAGGTTTTTTTCAAATAATTTTATCAGTGTGTCTTGGAGTTGATAATTCCTGGTCAATCTCACAGTTTTCTGAGATTATGTTTTCTCTTATTTTTGAAAGGTCTCCTAGTTATTTTACAATATTAATCCTGTTACACTGTTTTATTTTGTTTGCATGTCAATACCTTTAATACTAGGGGGCTGGAGCTGTGGCTCAGTGGTTACAGCGTTTGCCTGGCATGTGTGAGGATGTGGGTTCGAACCCCAGCAGCATGTACACAACCAAGTGTTGGAACAATGAAAACCACATGAAAAACTAAGTAAAATTGATTCTCTCTCTCTCCCTCTTACTGTTCCTCTCAAAAAGAAACTTTAATACTAAATACATTAGCAACATAAGAAACCATATACACATATGTACGTATATGAATGCACATATGTCTATATATATAAAATACCATACAGTGGTTCCTAATAAAATGATTCTAGCCTTGAGTTGGCCATGGGCAGCTTCAGTCACAGAGACTGACCTGTCCAGGAACTTGGCCATGGTCAGCATTCATAAGAGGTCTCTTGCATAACTAAGTGAAAATCAAAACACTAAGAAAACTTTCACAATATCACAAAGAGCATTTCCATACATTACCTTATTTGTGCTTATTAATCATTGGAAAAGAGAAGAATTTTTGTTCTCATTGAAAGAAACCTAAGTTGGTTTCTGTTTTGTTTTTCTTGGAACCAGGGATTGAACCCAGAGACTCTCACTTATTTTAAGACAGGGTCTTGCTACGTGGCTGAGGCTGGCTTTGAACTTGTGATCCTTATGCCTCAGCCTGTGGAGCCGCTGGGATTACAGGTGTGCGCCACCTTGCCCGGCCATAAGTTGTATTTAAATTAAGATCTATCCTAAACTTAGGACAACATTTTTTATCTTAAGTACGCATGATAAGTATATCCTTTGGCCAATAATTCCATTTATAGAATTGTATAGCAAGGAAATAATTAGGCATTTATAAAGATCTATATGCTTATCACAACATAGTCTTTTTGTTTTGTTTTGTTTTTTGGGTGTCTGTGTGGTGCTGGGGATCAAACCCAGGGATTCATGCATGCAAAACGAGCAGTTTACCACCGAGCCACATCCCCTGCCCACGGCAGAGTTTTGAAGATTGAAAAATAGAAAATATTTCATCTCCATCATCAAGAGGAATATGGTCAAATAAATGATCTAATGATGTATTAAGACACTGTTAAAGTGAAAAAGCATATGTGTATTGTTTGATATGAAAACCATTAAAATCTTGACCTACACTTTTAAAAAACTAAAATCAGAATAACTAGTTCAAATATAAAATTTGTTTATTTATTTTTGTTGCTAGGGATTGAACCCAGGGGCGCTTAACCACTGAACAATATCCCCAGCCCTTTTTATTATTTTATTTTGAAACACGGTCTCTCATTAAGTTGCTTAGGGCCTCCCTAAGGTGCTGCAATTGGCTTTGAACTTGCGATCCTCCTGCCTCAGCCTCCAGAGCCTCTGGGATTACAGGTGTTCACCGCCACACTTGGTGGGAGGATGGTTTTTTATCTTTCTCTGTTTCAACCACATTTTTCTTTTTAAACTCTCGTTTCATTTTCTCTCACTCTTGCTTTCCTTAATTTACTTTTTTTTTTTTTAAAAAAGAGAGAGAGGGTGATAGAGAATCAACTTTAGATTTTCATGTGTTTTTTTTCTGACACTTAGGTGTGTATGTGGTGCTGGGGTTTGAACCCCGGTCCATCATGCATGCCAGGTAAGCGCTCTACCACTACACCACTGCTCTTGCCCCCTTAATTTGCTTTTAAAATACAGATTTTAGGGGCTGGAGCTGTGGCTCAGCAGTTACAGCACTTGCCTTGCGTGTGCAAGGACCCGGGTTCGAAAGCCAGCACCACATACACAAGTAAGTGTTGGAGAAACAAAGGCCATGTGAAAAACTAAATAGGATTGATTCTCTCTCTCTACCTTTTAAAACAATGCAGGTTTTAATCTGCGCAGTCGTGGGCTTTGAAATCCGTTCCACATTTCTGAAGTTTTTGTCTTGGTTTCCAGTTTCTTTTCTGAATCCTGTTTTGTGCATCCCCCCGCCCCTTGCCAGTTTCTGATTCCGGACTTCCTAAACAATTATTATATAATTTAGAGCAGATTTGAGTTTTCATCTTCGGCAGCATTTTGCGTGTGTGATTCCTGGTCAAAAGCAGCCCTTCCTGGGATCCTAGCGTTTGCTCAGTGGATAACCTTGGGCAGGGGAAGAAAAGGGTGGCTACGTGGAGGAGGCGACATCTACCAAGCTTCTGATGACGAGGCCCGGACTTGGGGAAGGCTCAGCAAAGCCAGCCTTCCAGGACATGGCCAAAACCATCTGGAAATTGGCTATTTACTCAAATTGCAAATAACTGTTACGGATGGATGAGAAGCGTACTTGTAAAACGCAAATAGAAGTCATGAAAAATGGAGCTATACTGACTTCAAAACAAAATTGGAATTAGAAAGCAAAATAATTAGAACTAAAGAACAAAAGAAAGAGTATGTGTAAAAATTGCTTTTCCTGTCTTTGCAGAAGTTAAGTTTTAACTTCTTAGCCCGTAGGTTAGGAAGCACGGATCTCTTAAGATTAACAATGACAGGACTCAGGATAGCTACAGAATGTCTAGTAAGGTTACAGTAACAAAATAGTTTTAGGTTAGTAGTTAATTAGGGTCAAGAGCCTGTAACATAGCTAAAGAAGAAACCTCTGAAGGAAAATAGGGAGTCAGAGTCTTGGGGAAGTGTTTGATCTCTGACTTTTATCAAAACAGGTATAAAGAACTAAGAACAACATTATCCTTTTTGAAAATCAAGCCTTTCTGTACAACACATGAAACAGTTCATGCGGATTTGACCACGAAGTAATGACAAAGTGCGTGGTTTCCCGCCTGGTGCTCCGAAACAGGTTACAGGTGGTCAATTTGGTGAAGGAGGCGGATAACGAAAGTGTTGTTTTGCACCTGTATAAAACGGCTCAACAACAAAGAACGGACGCATTTTGCTCAAGTAGCCGGCTGTGTCTGCTTGCGACCTGCCCTGAGGTTCAGGTCGCTCCTCCACTCATCCTTCCGGGACCCTAGGAGTTGCTGGGGTTTACAGTCTGGAGTTTACAGTCTCCTACGGAAACACGGACCCAGCACTTCCCCGTGTCAATTTCCTAGGACTGTCACAACACAGCGCCCACCCGAGTGGCGTGGAGTCTGAGACCAAGCGGGAAGCAGGGCTGCTTTCCTTCCGCGGCTTCTTCTCCAGGGTCCTCACGCCTTTGCCCTCTGCTCAGGGCCGAGTCCTAGTCCCTGGACAAGGACATTCTCCAGTTGGGTCAGTGACCTCGTGTTAACTTGATTTTCTCTTTCTTTCTTTCTTTCTTTCTCTCTCTCTCTCTCTCTCTCTAGAGAGAGAAAGAAAGAAGCAATCTTTATTTAGTTTTTCGTGTGGCTTTCATTCCTCAGACACTTCATCGTGTTCGTGGTGCTGAGGTTTGAACTCGCATCCTTGCGCTTGCCTGGCAAGCTCCGTAACTGCTGAGCTACCGCTCCAGCTCTTGATTTCCTCTTGAAACACCCAAATGCGATCCCATTCCGAGCCCTGGGATTGGGACTTCAGCATGTGAATTTGGGGAGGCGCCGTTTCAGCCCATAGGGTCCCCTTACTTCTGGCCACCAAGGGCCACCAGCAGCCATTCTAGCCATTCCTGTGCTTTGATGATCTGCTGTATAACAGGCTACCTGAAACTCGGTGACTTAAAGGGACAGTCACTTAACTGTATCTCACAATCTCGAAGACTGATTAGCTCAGCTGCCTGTCTCGCACCTGGGGTCCCTCGTACAGGGGTCATCAGATGATGGCCAATGGGAGTCAGGTTCAGACTTCTGCATTCACTGCCTAGCACCTGGACGAGGCTGGCAGGTGACGCGTCTGTCCCCGTGGCCTCTGCACGTGGCCACCATGAGCTTTTGCAGGGGTGGTGGATTTCCTCAAAGCAAGCGGCTCCGAACTGGAAGCTGCCAGTGCCCTGTGGCTGGGCCTGGACCTGCCAGGGAGTCTCCTCCACCATCCCTTGGTCAAAGCAGTCACAGGCTCCCCCAGGTAAATCCACAGACAGACAGTGGCCTCCGTCTCAACTGAGGACCGGGGGAGAGGACGGGAGGCGACCCTCTTGGAGACAAGCCACCTTGCCTATTTATGGATTTCCTCCAGCAAGCAGAGCTTCCTGCAGGACCCCTCTGACCCGCCCACCTTCAAGACTCTAGCTGGTGTGGCGCTCACCTCATCCAGGCTGGGCTCAGCATTTGGCCACTGAGCGTTGTGCTTTCTCCTCTGAAGCTGATTTGTCTGCGAGCTCCTCCATCCTCCTCCCACCGAGTTATTATTGTTGGGCTTTCTCAGTGCTGGGGAGTGAACCCACAGCCTTGCTCTTGCTGGGCAAGCGCTCTCCCACTCAGCTACAGCCTCAGCCCTTCCTTTGAGACTTTTGAGCCTCCCCTCCCACCCCCCCCTAGACCTGCAGCAGGACACCTGCTGGACTGGGGGGATTTTCTCTACCTACAGGCCATTTGAAGTTTGCTCTGTTCTGTCTCCTAGCATTTTCTGTTGCTATAACAAAATGCCCAAGGCTGGGAACTTTTTCCATAAAAAGATACTTGGGGGCTGAAGCAGTGGCTCAGCAGTTAGAGTGCTTGCCTGGCAAGTGTGAGGACCTGGGTTCGAATCCCAGCACCACATACTCAAGTAAGTGCTGGAGAAAAAAAGGCCGAGTGGAAAAATAAAATCGATCCCCCCTAAAAGAACCAGAGGCTGTCAGTTTAGCTCGTAGCTCTGGCGCCCACTTCCGCATGGTCTGGTGAGGGTCTCCAGGTGCCTCACTACGTGGCAGACAGCATTGTGGTGAGAGCACGTGCTAGGGGAGAGGTCCCCAGGCCAGACAAAGACAGAGAAATTCAGGGGCTGAGCTTGCCCTTCTAACTAACTGGGGTTCCCCAAGAATGGCATTAATTCCTTCCAAGAGTAGAGGCCTAACCATCTTCCACTGTCCTGGGCCTCACCTCTTAAAATTCCACCCAGGGGGTGTTCAACCACTGAGCCACATCCCCAGCCCTTTTTATTTTATTTTAAAGAGAGGGACAGTGGGAGAGAAATACTTTTATTTAGTTTTTCACGTGGCTTTCATTGCTCTGAAACTTTGTTGTGTCCGTGGTGCTGGGGTTCGAACCCATATCTTTGTGCATGCCAGGCAAGCGCCATAACCGCGGAGCCACCGCTCCAGCCCCTGATAAGAGCTGCTTGCTGCACCACGATGAGGCAGAGAGCATCGCCTTGCGAGCCAGCCGGAGAGCTTGCTTTATTACAAAGCCTCCCCTGGGGTTACACGCTAATCTGTGCATGGACAGATGGATCAATCCACCCGTGAGGGTTCTGGCCCAGCCCCCCAAGGCCATCTCCAGCCACCGTTGTGAATTTGGGGTTGAATTTCCAGCACATGAACCACGGCTTACTCTATGTCCGCATCTTGGTGCTGCCCCCTTGTTAAATTTCCTTAATTACCCAGTGAGTGTGCCGTCTGCTTTCTGAGGAGCCTCGGGGCTGTGCTCCATCACCATCATCACCTGCCTTTGAACTTGGGTGCTGTGACCCTTGTCCCTGTCCCTGTCCCTGTGCCTATTCTTGGGGATTGTCTTGATGCGTCCAGGGCAGTGAGCCCTCCAGGCTTGAAAATGGGGCAGGAAGGAGCCAGGCAGTCACATGGCCTGCTGGGGACTTATTTTAAGGCAGCCCTTTGGCCTGTCACACACTCTCAGCCACTATCTCCCACAAGGGTCCCAGGACATGCCGGCCGGAGGATGATGGGTGACTCACACATACCTCTCCCTTTCCCTCCTTCCTGGCCTGGCTGGCTCGGCTGGGGCACTGGGGCCGGGCCATCAGGAGCTCACACCCACGTCCGCCTGGATGGGGACAAGTGGCTTGGAGGCTCTGGATGGTCCTGGATGGGGAGTGGCTGGCTGCTTTCCAGGTCTCTCCAGGACAGAACAATCCAGCAGTCTGATTCCCGACAGGGACAGGGTGGACAGGCAGGGCCACTCAGAGGTGGGCACCGCCAGGCTGTCTTCCTGCAGTTGCCACAGTTACACTGGAAAGGATCTGATTCCCTCATTCAACAAACACGTTTCAGAGCCTGCTCTGCTCCAGGTGCTGAGGATAGAATAGTGAACCAGAGATGGAATCTTTCGTTTAGGGGTAACTAATATTCCAGTGGGCAGGAGATAGACAAAAACAAAATCAAATTACTATTTAGTATAAGTGATGATGGTAAAGAGACTATTAAGCAGGAAGAAGAGGAGTTGCTAGAGGTTGGTCAGGGAAGAGCTTGTTAGGACGGTAGTGTTGGAGCCAAGATGAAGGAGGTGAGGAGGGCACCTTAATTATATTCACAGAGGGACTGGAGCAGTGGCTCAGCAGTCACGGTGCTTGCCTGGGATGCACAAGGACATGGATTGGAACCCCAGCACCATGAACACAACAAAGTGACATGTACTTCTTAAAACAACTTGAGATAATTCACATACCACATGATCCGTTTAAAGGGTATGATTCAATACCCTCGAGTAGATTCACACTCTTGCAGCCATCATCATAGACAGCTTTCCAACACTGTCGTCACCTCAAAGAAATCTCCTGCCCTCTGGCCATCATCCCCTCCCCCAAACCCACCTCTAGTCCTAAGCAACCACCAATCTTCCTTCTGTTTCCATGGATCCGCCTTGTCTGACATTTCTTATAAACTCAAGCACACAGCATGTGACTTTTTATGCCTGGCTTCCTTTGCTAGGCATAGAGTTCTCAAGGCTGATCAGTGTTACAGCATCTATCAGGGCTTTGCCCTTTTCATTACTGAATAATATTCCATCTTGTAGACAGACCACATTTTGTTCCCATTCATCCATCAATGAGCATTTGAGTTGTTTACATCTTTAGGCTAAAATGAATCAAGCTGCTGGGAATACTCATGTACAGATTTTCATGTGGACATAGGTTTTCTTCTTTCTCTAGGGTAGAATTGGCAGGTAATTGGGAACTGTGTTTAATCACTTGAGAAATTCATATAGGTTCACGTGTGATGTTTATTTATTAAAGAGAGAGAAAAAGAAAGGGAGAATCAACCTCATCTTCATTTCTTCCTCTGATTTTCACTCCTCTGACACCCAGCTGTGTATGTGGTGCTGGGGCTCAAACCCCAGTCCTAGTGCATGCAGGAGAGCTCTGTACCACTGAGCCTCCCTTCCCGCCCCATGTGTAACTCTTAATGTACTTCATGGTGCCAAAGAGCTGCATGTCTATTCTTTTTTAATTTTTATTTATTTTTTTGGTAGCAGGAATTGAACCCAGGGGCACTTAATCACTGGGCCACATCCCCAGACCTTTTTATTTTTTATTTTGAGACAGGGCCTCACTAAGTTGCTGAGGCTGGCTTTGAACTTGCGATCCTCCTGCCTCTGCCTCCTGAACCACTGGGATTACAGGTGTGTGCCACTGCACCTGGCCACATTTATTCTTTTAAACGGTTGTTTTTAGTCCACTGAGTTTGTGTGTGTGTGTGTGAGAATAGGGATTGAACAGAGTGCTTTACCACTGAGCCACATCTCCAGCAAGTTTAGTATTCTTAATATAATTAACTATTTTTAAATTTGGACTTAATAGGTGCCTAGATTTTTTCTTATTTAGGTATTGCTGTTATAAATATCTTCAAATGCCTACTTTGCCTGTCCTCTGTGACAAGGGCTCCTCAGCTCAGCTCTGTAGACCCTGGAGTCAGATGATTCCCTGCTGGGTGTGGAGGTGGCACTGTCCTGGGCCCTGTAAGAGGCTTCCCGGCATCCCTGGCTGCTTCAGCCAAATTGTGACTACTAAAAAAGTCTGCAGACATTGCTAAATGTCTCCCGGGGGACCAAGCTGCACCTCCTTAAGAACCACTGTCTTGCCAGGCGTGGTGCCGCACGCCTGTGATCCCAGCAGCTCAGGAGGCTGAGGTAGGAGGATCATGAGTTCAAGGCCAGCCTCAGCAACTTAGCAAGACCCTGTCTCAAAATAAAAAATAAAACAGGTTGGGAATATTTCAACAGTAAAGCACCCCCTGAGTTCAATCCCTGGTACCCCAAACAAAAAAAACTCTGTTAAATATTTCACCCAGGACAAAGGCTCCCAAATATGAGGTTTCCTGAATCCATGGCTGTTAGGACGTTCCTGGGTCTCAGTGCCAAGGAATGAATGGTCTTCCAGTAGGACGGTGTGTGTCCTCTTTGTCATGAGGGGTGGGAGAATGGAGTCAGGGATTCTCCCACCACCCTGGAGGTTCCAAGCAGGGAAAGGCAGGCAGGCACCTTACCTCTGAGGCCAAGAATGGCTTCCTGAGGCTGCCTGCAGGGGGCGCCCCTCACACCGCGTCCCTGGGCAGGGCTGCCCCGTGCACGTCCAAGCCAGGCATTGTTCATTCAGACTGTGATGCAGATCCCACAGCCTCTGCCTCGTGGCGTCACTATGAAGAAGCACACGGAGCAGAAAACAGAGAGGGCACAGGGAGCAGGAGGGGAGCCAGCCAAGCCTGGAGGGTCACACCCATGAATGGCACAGAGTAGCGGCACACGTGCAGACGGAGCTCATGAATGGCAGTCCCAGGACCACACAGGGTTATTAACAGAGCTGTGGGGAGGACACACTGTCCCGAGGAGGGACGTCACAGGAACAGGTTGAGAGGTGGGGGAGACACTGACTGAACCCCAGAGGTCCTCTGCCTGGCTCTTCTCCCACGACCTTACCCCCATGGTAGCCTTGGGCCCCTGTCACCCAGCAGCTCAGCTATTCTTGGTCTCAAAAGCAAACACGGAGGAGGGGGACTTTAAGATTCATTCAGAAAAGGCACCCTAGGTCCAGGGAGGTGAGGCATTTGTCCGGGGTCACAGAGTCTGGTCCCCTCCCTCTTCACATCCCCTCCTGTGGGCACAAAGGAGCACGAGAGCCCCGGAAACAAGCGAAGGAGCCTACACATACCCAGGGCGATGGGCGTCTCACTCCCTGCAGGAAGGATCTCAAGGTGGGTGCTTGTCCTGGATCCCAGGTGGACCCCTCGCGCCCAAGAGGGGGACGGAGGCCGAGGCAGCTTGCACTATGCAGGGAAGCAGAAAAGGCGGAGATGGATGGGACACAGCCACAAGCCAAGGGCCACCTGCAGCCCTGGGGGCTGGAAGGGGCAGGAAGGACTCGCCACTGGGGTCCTGCGGGAGTTCCCACTTGACAAGCTCAGGGGTGCTGGCTCACACTTTGGGCCTAGAAAATAAATCTGTAGTGCTTTAAGCCACCAGAGTTTTGAGAGTTTATTATGGCAGCCACAAGAAACCGATCCAGAGGGCAAGGACGGTTACGAGACCGCTCAGGCAGCAGGAAGGAGAAGGGATTTTACTCCTGGTGAATCCAGTCCACCTCCTCTTGCCTCCACAGTGCTTGCCGGGAATCCTCAACCCTTTTGAAGTAATTCAAGGCTGGGGATGTGGCTCAGTGGTGGAGTGCTGGTCTAGCTTATTCCAGGCCCTGCATTCAATCTCCAGTACCGCAAAAAGAGAAGGAAAAACAGAAGAGAGAGAGAGAAAGAGAGAGGGAGGGAGGAAGAAGGAGGGAGGGAGAAAGGAAGGAAGAAATAAATTTGATTGTTATAAGCAGAGCACGGTGACACATTCCTGTAATCCCAGCAGCTCTGGAGGCTGAGACAAGAGGATTGCAAGTTTGAGGCCAGCCTCAGAAATTCAGCAATGCCCAAGCAACTTAGTGAGACCCTGTCTCAAAATTTAAAATTTGTTTAGTTTTCACGTAGCTTTCATTGCTCCGAGACTTTGCTGTGTACGTGGTGCTGGGGTTTGAACTCACGTACTCACGCATGCCAGGCAAGCGCTGTAACCGTGGAGCCACTGCTCCAGCCCCTCAAAATTAAAAAGTTGAAAAAGGGCTAGAGATGTTGCTCAGTGGTTAAAATCCTAATTAAAAAAAAAAATCCTTGCTGTTCCAGGAAGCGGGTGTCACGCTTTGTGCCAGTGGAGGAGAAGCGTGCCCCTCAGCTCGCCTCTTCCCTGTCCTCCCCACCTTCGTGTCCTCCCTTCTCAGGCCTCTGCAGCAGGCACCCCCTGCCTAGCCTCGTGGCTGGCAGCTGGGAGGCCATGGGAAGCTGCTTCTGCCACCCGGCTCCTGGCTGTCAGCACCTGCAGTGGCAGCAGGAGTGCTGCAGACTCTGTCACTCCAGCAGCTGATAAAGCCCCAAGACCTGTGGATCTGGAGCCTGGGCCCCCCACCCTGATAAGTCAGGGCTGTCAGCGCCGGGTCTGCGCCCGCAGCAAGCAGGAGCCAGCGCCGCCCTACCCCAACCTGCCATGAGCTTCCTGCTGCCTCTTTCCTGCCAAGCCCCGGCCACCTTGAGGTGACCCTAGCGAGCCAGGCTGGCAGCAGCAGGAGAGGGCAGGAGGGCTGGCTGCACATGGAGCGGTGACGTTCCGCCCACCCCAGTGCCACACACGGCCACGGTTTCCACTCCTTTCTTCAGTTCTCTGTGGAGTCCGTGGATGGCTAGAGAAAGGAGGGCGGGGAGAGAGAGTTTGATTGTGGCTGTCAGGAAGGCTCCTCGGGACCCTTCCCAAGGCACCCAGCAAGACCAGAGGGCGATGTCCAAGACATTATTCATTGTCCCCACCGGGAGGGAGTGCTACCTCCATCCAGTAGGTAGGAGCCCAGGAAACTGCTTGATGCCCTACCATGCACAGGCCCACCCACTACAAAATGTACCCAGCCCCAAATGTCAGTAGTGCCAAGGCTGGGAAACCCCGAGCACAGGAGCAAGCTGGGAAGGGGGCTCGGAGTGCCTGGCCCAGGTCCCCAGAGCCAACCCAAGCCCTGACCAGATCCTGAAGAGCGACCAGGACCCTCAAGTATCAAAGGCCCCCAGAAAGACCAGGTACTTCCTGCAGGAACTTCACGCAGGTGCATCCTGCCTCTAAGCCAAGTTCACTCTAGGAACAACGCGGGAGATCACAGCCACGGCTTCCTGGGCTCCAACACTGAGCTGAGTGCTCTCTCCCTCCTGGGGGTGCTCCACCCAGCAGCTCCAGAATGGAAGCAGGAGAGTCTGAGCTGCTGCCCCACTTACCTGAGGTCACTGTTATAAGTTAAATCACGTCCCCTAGAAAAGCTGTGTTGAAGCCCAAAGCTCCAGGACCACAGAATGTGACCTTACTTGAAGACAGACCTTTCCAGAGGTAATCAAGCTAAAACGGGCAATGCTGGTCCATACCTGTCACCCAGCTACTCAGGAGGCTGAGGCAGGAAGATCGCACGTTCAAGGCCAGCCTGAGCAACTTAGTAAGTCCCTGTCTCCAAATAAAAAAATGAAAAGGTGGAGCTGGAGCGGTGGCTCAGCGGTTACGGCACTTGCCTGACAGGTACAAGGACACAGGTTCAAACCCCAGCACTACGTACGCAATGAAGTGTCAGAGCAACCAAAGCCACATGAAAAACTAAATAAAATTGATTCTCCCTTTCTCTCTCTCTCACTGTCCGTCCCTCTTTCTTTAAAAAATAAAATAAAAATAAATAAAAAGGACTGGGATGTGACTCAGTGGTAGCGTTCTTGTCTAGCACTTACAAGATCCGGGGATCAATCCCCAGCACTACAAATAAATAAATAAATAAAATAAAATAAATGAGCTCATCAGATTTGGGCCCTAATCCAATATGACTGGCATACCATTACAAAAGGGGACATGGGGGCATAGAGGAAATGCAGGACAGGGACCACCACGTGGAGGCAAGGGCGGAGACCAGCGCTTCATGAGCAAGAAACAGCAAGTCCAGCTAATGGCCAGCGGCTGAGGGAGAGCAACAGGTCCTGAGGTCTTGCGCTTAGACTTCAGTCACTACAAGAATCAGATAATAAATTCCTGGTGTTTAAGTCACCCAGTCTGCTACTCCTATGACAGCCCGAGGCAATGGCACGGTGGCACAGCTAGCAGGTGACTGGAGCCCAGGCTCCAACCTCACTGCCATTACCCCTCCCGTGGCAGGAGACCCCACTCAGCAGGTCCCTTAAAGCAAGGCTCTGGCTTCCTCCAAGGTGGCTGCCCACGGCAGGGACCTTCCTTCAGCACCTAAGACAAGGCTACTAAATTGCACAGGTAACCTGTGGGACCCAGCGCCCTCTGTGCTTGTGTGGCGGGACGTTTGGGCTGTGTGGCCAGCAGGAGTTAGTAGGTGAGTTGTTAGCAGTGGAATCCTGGCTCTGGGGGTCTCGAGGATAAGCCCCGATTGGAATCCCTCCAGCACCACCAGCTGTGTGATGTTGGGTGACTTACTCAGGGGCTTCGGTCTCAGGGTTTCCCTTATGAGTTTTGCTCGTTTTTAAGGCAGAGTCCTGCTGCGCTGCCTAGAGTGGCCTTGAATTCACAGTCCTCTCAACTCAGCCCCGAGGGGCTGGGCATACAGGAACGAGCCACCTTGGGGCTTTCGTGATGGCTAAAGGCACCTGCAAACTGCTCAGCTTGTCACACTGTATGCCTTCAGGAACAAACTATCACTATGGTCCCTCCAATTATTACGTCTTTGTCTTATGGCCCCTGGAATATCCGGGGATGACTGTCGATGATCACCTTGGACCACTGAATGGCATCTCCAGGTGTCCCCAGAGCTTGGGCAAAGGCAGCCTTGGAAACTTGAGACCAGGATGCAGGGTCCACCCAGAGTACCCTGGGGGAAGTCACATGGGCCGATCACAGGCAGGGCATGAGGAGCTCTCACGGCTCTCAGGTTGCTGGGGTTCCTCAGCTCCCTGCCCCACGGTGGCTGCAGTGGGGCCTTCAAGCCTCTGAGTGTCCTCTGAGTGTGGCAAAGGCCTGAGCCTGTGGAAACAGGAGGCAAAACTGCAGGGACAGTCTCTGTCCGGTGAAGAGCGACTTGTGCCTAGCACACAGTGGGCACCTTCGTTCTCGAAGCCTCCCCTGGCAGGCGTCGCTAATCCATCCTGGAGGGTTGCTGTGTGGTAGAAGGGCTCCTCGCCCCCACCCAGCCCACCTGTGGCTTACAGGAGTGGTGTGTCGCGTCCCTGGTAGGAGATCTAGAAATACCTGGGTGACAGGGCAGGCTGTGGGCCAAAGACAGGCGCCCACAGGAGCTGCTGCAGAGCCCTGCTCCTGAGAGACACCCCGCCCTGCCCTCACCCTGCACAACAGAGGCTCAGCAAACACCGATTTCTTTTTAAAGCAAGTGAGCAGGAACTTTATTATTTAAAAAGGAAAGTGAGGGCTGGAGTGGTGGCTCAGTGGTTGGAGCATTTGCCTGACATATGCAAGGACCCAGGTTCAAATCCCAGCACCACGTACACAACGAAGCATTGGAGAAACCATAGGCCAGATGGAAAACTAAAATTGATTCTCTTTCTCACTCTCAAAAGAGAGAGAGAGGGACAGTGAGAGAGAGAGAGAAAAAAAATCCATTTTATTTAGCTTTTCATCTGGTTTTTGTTGCTCCAACACTTCGTTGTGTACATGGTGCTGGGATTTGAACCCATATCCTCACGCATGCCAGGTAAGCACCTTGACCGCTGAGCCACCGCTCCAGCCCCTCAGGAGAGTCCAGTAAACTCCTTTTGATATCCACCGTGAGCTCTGTGCTCTGTTAATACCCAAAATGCCCTTCCCTGTCCTCCAGGAATTTGTGAGTCAGTAAAGGGAGAAAAGTCAACAGTGGTTGCTATTGTTTTGCTATCTCGTCAATTACAAAGCTCAGATCTCACCTTAACCCCCAAACTCAGAAGCCAGAGATGGAAAAATAAGGAAAAGGCCCCTAAGCAGAAAATGAAATCCTGGAAGCTCAAGCTAGAGGGCTGGGGGATGGGAGGGAGGCGGGCACATGGGCCTCGGAGGACATTTTTTTTTTCAGGACTGAGGATCAAACTCAGGACCTTGCGCGTGCTAGGCAAGCGCTCTGCCACTGAGCTAAATCCCCAACCCAATCAGAAGACATCTTTTAAAAAAATTTTACAGAAATGTTCATAGTAACAAAAAATAAAATAAACTTTTAAAAAAGTCTCCCGTTAAGGGTGACTCTCCCTCCCAGTCAGACCGTGGTTCCACTCCAACTTTTCTTGCGTGTTTCTACTTTGTTTGCTTAAATTATTAAGCTCCTCAATCGCTGGATTAGACTGTTTTAGAGACAATTCCATATGAACATATTGAGACCCAATAATATACCCCTGCAAAAAAATCCAAGCCCAGATGCTTTTGAGAATGACATTAGAGATGCTAAAAGCCAGCCGGGCCCAGTGGCGCTCGCCTGTAATCCCAGCAGCTCGGGAGGCTGGATAGGAAGATGACAAGTTCAAAGCCAGCCTCAGCAACTTAGGCCCTGTCTCAAAAAATAAAAAGGGACTGGCAATGTAGTTCAGTGCTCCTGGGCTCGATCCCTGGTATAAAAAAGAAAAGAAAAGAAAAAAGAGAGAAAGAGCCAGGCGGTGGATGTCAACCGGGGGGACCTAGGACCCTAGACAAATGTCTTAGGAGGAGCCAAGAGGCCAGCGGAAGCCAGGCTGAACATGGTTCCACTCAACTGAACACAGCTGCAGACTAAGAAGGTGGGGTCTGGGCCGAGGGACCTCAGCCGGTTCTCTGGCTGCCCTCCTCACCTGGGAGGCTCCTGGGTCTGCGGTCTGGGGATCAAGCAGAACGAGGCTGCTGGTTGTAGGGAGATGTTTGTCGTTTTCCTCGGTCCCCACTTCTGCCCTGGTTGCTCCCACAGACTCCCTGAGCCTGGACTCAAGGCCACCTGCTTGTCCACTTGTCTTTGAGAGTCTCGAGGAACCAGGCTGCCGGGGACAGGGAGCCATCAGTCCCCGTGTGGGTGAGCTGTGGACACTCCCACGCCCTGGTTCAGCTGAGCCCCCAGTCTCATCTTGCTGGCCTCCTTGCTACACAGCAGCCGGGTTTCCTTTGCCCCAACAGCCAATCTCCACTGGGGCACAGCCTCTTCTCTGGACCCGAGGTCCCTCCTGTCCAAGTGTGCCCAGGGAGCTGCCCTCTTGAGTTCTACCTCAATTTAATTTGTATTTTTTTTTTCCCCAACTTTATTTATTTTTTCATGTGTTTTCTGCTTCTCCAACAGTTGCGTACATGGGGCTGGGATTCAAATCTGGATCCTTGCACATGCCAGGCAAGCACTGTAACCTCTGTGCCACTGCTCCAGCCCCCTTAATTTCTTTCTTTCTTTCTTTCTTTCTTTCTTTCTTTCTTTCTTTCTTTCTTTCTTTCCTTTCTTTCTTTCTTTTCTTTCTTTCTCTCTTCCTTTCTTTCAGAGAGAGGGACAGTGAGCAAGAGAGAGAGAGAATCAATTTTATTTAGTTTTTCATGTGGCTTTCGTTGCTCCGACGCACCGTTGTGTACGTGGTGCTGGGGTTTGAACCCGCGTCCTCACTCATGCCAGGCAAGTGCCGTGACCGCCGAGCCACCGCTGCAGCCCCTTGATTTGTGTTTTCAAGCAGCTACTGAGTGCCAAGCCCTGGAGTTGCAGTGGGGAGCCACTCAGTGGCACTTTGCATGGAGCTGATGACCTAGTGGGAACACAGCTCACAAGGATCCTGTGGAAACAGAAGGGGACCAAACTTAGTGTGGGGACTGGGAAGGCTTTCTGCAGAGGGGACATTTAAGTTGATTAAGTGGGGTTCATCGCAGGGAGGAAGAGTTGGAAAGCTGCAGGGAGGCCCTGGTCAATGCGCTTGGTGTGTTCGTGACCGGGACAGGTGATCCTGGGCCTAGGGAGAGGTGAGCAGGAAGAAGCAGGCAAGTCCAGGCCTCCCCAGGGGCCATGAGCAGTTGCTAAAGACATTTAAACCGAAGCACGCCAGCAAGGTCCCGTTTGCTACCCTCCCTCCCCTGGGAAAAAACCTTGGGATAAAAGTAAAGGACAGAGGCTGGTGCAGTGGCTCAGCAGTTACAGCGCTTGCCTGGCATGAGCGAGGACCTGGGTTTGAACCCCAGCAGCACTTATACAATGGAGTGTCAGAGCAAAGAAAGTCACATGAAAAACTAAATAAAATTGATTCTCTTTCCTTCTCTCTCACTGTCCCTCTTTCTCTTAAAAGAAGAAAGAAAAAGGAAATGATGTTGAGAGCCTTGGGTCACAGGCCACGGACAGCCAGAGCAGCTGTCGCTGGATAGCGGGGCCGAGAGCTCTTGGGGTCCGCATCCAGAAGCTGGCTTCATAGGGCCTGCTCCCCCTTCCCTGGCAGCCGTGTCCCTGAGGTTGGAGTGCTGTGAGCCTAGAGACCCAGCGAGGAAACCAGGAGGAGGTCTTGGTCTTCCGTGACCCTAGGTCCAGCTGGGGACAGCAGCCCCCAGGGTTCCCACGGTCAGCCAGGCCCAGGAGCCCCAGACTCCGAGATGTTCCCCTCTTCAGCACACCCTCCCCACCATGCACACCCAGAATGGAGCCGAAAAAGGACAAAAAGAGGCAAACGCAGGCTGGAAGATGAGCCAGCGCCAGGAAGGGGCGGCCCTGCTTCAGGGCTCTGCAGGCAGCGTTGGTCAGGGAAGAGGTGCCCGTGACCACCGGCCACCGGGCAGTCCCATGGTCTCGCAGGCTGACCTCATTGCCCAGGCCCGCCGGAGTGCTTCCTGGGGTCACATTCCGCGCTGAAGAGCCCCTCTCCAAGGCCTCGGTTGGCGCCAATGTCTTTTTAGGAACCCAGGCTCTAATTTTAGTGTTCCGGCCTTCGACACCTTCTCGAAATAGCTCCCTGTTTTCCCTCGTGTTCCTGCCCCTTCCTTGGAGAAGGCGAACCCCCTGCGTCCCCGTGACCCATGTCGCTAAGCTCAAGCACAAGGATCTCAGCAGAGGGACCCGTGTCCCTGCTGAGCGCTGTGTGCCTGGACCCCAAGGACCCTCCTCTGCCAAGGGCAGCTCATGGCACCTATGATGTCACCAGCCAGGCCTCCGTGAGTGCTGATCTGCCTTGCTCAGGCGGTGCACAATCCATACGACCCAAATCCAGGTCCCCTGAAAATCAAGGCTGCCTAACTAACCCGGTCTCCACCCGTAGGAACCCAGGCCCAGCTCCACCCGGAGGAGGCTCCCTTTTCCTCTTGTGAAAGGTTCTATGCTACCTTGTACCAATGTGACAGTTGCTACTTGTTTTCTGGGGACTTACCGTGGTGCCAGGCGCTTCTCGTGGATGGTTTTATTTCACCCTCTCAACCACCCTGTGAGGTGGGTATAATTGTCCCCAAGGTTATGAGGTCATGGAGCTGCCAAAGGCTGGAACGGGATTTTTTTTTTTCTTCTTTGCACTGGGGACAGAACCCAGGGGTGCCTAACCACTGAGCCACATCCCCAATCCTTTTTACTTTTTCAGTTTGAGACAGGGTCTCGCTAAGTTTCTGAGGCTGGCTTTGGACTTGGTGATCCTCCAGCCTCAGCCTCCCAGGCTATGGGATTACAGGCTTGCACCACGGCACCCCTCCTGCCCCAGGCAGGATTCCAGGAAGGAGCTACAGGTTGGCTAAGAGGTGATGATGGGTCTGGAGAAGGTCAAGTTCCAGCCCACTCCTCGGCAAAGAAGGTGCTTTCAGGAAACAGCCGGGCAGCTAGCAGCCTGGTCCCTAAAAGCCCTGTCTCTCTTCTCCCATGTACACAGCAGCAGGAAAAGCTCTCACCAGCTGAGTGCCTGGTGGCTGGGACACATGATTCAGGAGCTCTCAAGTACGCTGCCCTGTAGGATCGATATTCTGTTGGGAAGTGGACCTATCACAAAGGACAGAAGCCCGAGTGGGCTTTCCCAGGCTCCTTAGCCACAATCAGAGCCCAAACTTCACAGGTAGGGGCTCCCTGGAGGCGCTGTGAGTGGTGGGAATCTCCCTTCTGGGGCTCCAAGGCCCAGATTCTCAAGTGAGCTCCTGCCCTGCAACCCAGGAGACCGAGCACGCTGATTAGGCCGGGCAAGGTGGAGGGAAGACAGAGACGGCTTTGGGAGAGGTCAGGGGTCTCCCCTGGCTGGCAGACCCACTTCTCTCCACCATGAAAGAGCACATCAGAACCTGGGGAGCTCCTTCAAAGCCCCAAGCCACCCCTGCAGCCTTGGCTCTCAGGATAGGGACGTCCAATTGGCTATCTAGATGGGTGGTGGACATCGCCTGAAATGTCATAGGAGCCAGGCAGCTGGGTGCATTCACAGGGTCCAAGGGAGCATGGAGAAGAAGGGGGCTGCCCAGCCTAGAAGTGGCCAGAGGGAGTGGTCATGACCCTGTGCCTCCCATATAACTAATGCACAGGTTGCAAACTCAGACACCTACAGGGGCCAGGTGGGTGGAGCAGTGAGCAAAACCAGCCAGGTGACAAGTAGCACCTGACCCTCAGCCTAGGTGTTGGGGCTGTACCAGGATGCTGAGGCTGCTGTGGGGGCCAAGTCAACTTGATGTGCCAGGGTACTGTCTTGTGGGAATGTGCCTGTGCATTCAGATGTGGAAGTAAATTCTTCAAAACCTTATGAAAAAAATTTTTAATGTTGCTTAAAAAAAAAATTTAGCCAGGCATGGTGGCACGTGCCTATATTCCCAGTGGCTCAGGAGGCTGAGGCAGGAGGACCACAAGTTCAAAGGCAGCCTCAGCAACTTAACGAGGCCCTAAGCAATGTAAGCGAGACCCTGTCTTGAAATAAAATATGGAAAGGGCTGGAGACATGGTTCCATGGTTGAACACTGCTGGATTCAATCCCAGCACACACAAAAATTTTTTTTTCAATTTTTAAAAAATTTTACTTTGGGGTTGGAGCGGTGGCTCAGTGGTTGCAGCACTTGCCTGGCATGCATGAGGACACGGGTTTGAACCCCAGCTCCACGTACACAACCAAGTGTCAGAGAAATAAAAAACAGGTGAAAAAACAAACAAAATTGATTCTCTCTTTCTCACTCTCTCTAAAATAAATTAATTAATAAAATAAAAATGTTTACTGTTGAATGTTTCAAATAAAACATGTCTGCAGACTGTGTCAAGCTGGGGAGAGGGAGAAAGAGGTGGCATTGGCGGACATAATGCTTTCCTTGCTTACAGAGCACATCGAGTGGTCTAATTGTCACCCCAGCCCTGTGAAGCAGACTGGGCTGGCCGGCTGTACCCACATGACAGACTAGGAAAACTAAGGCCCAGGGGACTGAAGCCCTCTGCGAGTGTCCTGTGGCAGTGCAGAGCCTGGATGCCACATGGGTGTCTGGCTGCACCTGGCTATGTCAAGGTTGGGGGAAGAGGGAAGGGAGCCACTTGTCCCTGCAAGAGTTGACCCATCCTCTGTCACTGAACTCCCCGCTGCCTGCTCTCAGCACCCCGAGAAAAGCTGAGGGCAGAGATAAGGCTGCTGACGTGCAGATGAGGCATGTCACACAGATCTCTGCAGCTCCAAAGATGCCCCCCAGGGCAGCTTAGCGGAATGCAGAAAAGAAGGGTCAGCCGGGGCGCTGGTGATGGACAGATTCCAGCGTCAACCCCTGGAGTCCCGAGCCGAGGCCTGCCCCACCCCACAAGGCCACTCTCCCAGCCTGCAAGCCTCCTGCCTCTCACCTGCTCTGCTGGCTAACCTTCGAAGGTCCTGGTGTCACTGTGACTTGCCCACAGGGTGGATCCCCCCACCCCCTGTCCCATTTGGGAAGGGAACTGCGAGGCCTCCCACCACACCCCTCCTTCCATAGGGCGGGAACAAACTGGCCTGGTGTGGACCCTGCAGACCACTTGGTCCCCTAAGGGAGGTCCCAGAAAGGTTCTAAGGGATCAAAGACAGCCCTACCTCCAGCCACGCCCACCGATCCCAACTTGCGTGCTGGCCAGGTGTGCACTCTCTCTGCTCCACCCCCGCCCAGACGTGGGGTCTCAACACCCAGGCCACAAACATGTCTTGGAAGCACCTGGGCTCCTAGCTCCACGGCCACCCCCTGCCCTGACTGAGTCACTCACTGCCACTTCGGACTTGGGTCCACCTGCCCGTAGCCTCTGTTGTCCCTGTTTGAAACCAGGGGCCCTGGGCACCAGTTTGCTGATGGAGCCCCTCCTGGCCTTTCCAAGGGAACAGAAACCCACCCCCCAGACTGGCTTCTGTTGGTTTTTTATTTTATTTATTTTAAAGAGAAAGGGACAGGGCTCTGTCCCCTTCCCCCACTCTGGGGGAAGTCTGCTCTTTTCCCTGTGCTTAATAAAATCCGTCTACTACGCTTGCAAAAAGAGAGAGAGAGAGAGAGAGAGAGAGAGAAAGAGAAAGGGACAGAGAAAGAGAGAGAGAATCAACTTCATTTAGTTTTTCATGTGGCATTTGTTGCTGACACTTTGGTGTGTACGTGGTGCTGGGGTTCGAACCTGTGTACTCACACATGCCAGGCAAGCGCCATAGCGGCTGAGCCACTGCTCCAGCCCCTTGTCTGACTTTTTTTATAAAAGCAATTTTTTTCAAGTAGAGTGGAATTTTCCCTCATCCGTGCTGTGAGTCACTAGAAAGTCAAGGTGGTAGACAGCTATTAGTGTGGTTGTCAGGGGGTTTGGGAAGTGGTTGTGGAACTGCTCCCCCACCCCCAGGTCTGTTCTAGGAGCTCAAGCCTGCTCTTGCCTGCAACGCTGTAGAGTGGAATACAGCCCCAGGCTGGGCTTTGACGCTGACAGAGAAGCTTAGGCATGCTCACCCATTAGCCTGCAAACTGACCTAAGCAAGACGCACGGTTATCTCATTTCACAGAGACTCAGAGAGAGAAAGCAACTTCCCCAGGGTCACACAGCCCTGGACAGACAAATCTAAGATTTGAACTTAGACCTGTGTAACTGCGAGATCTACGCCCTGGGCACCACTCTCAGGAAGAGGTGGACTTGCCCCACCAAGGAAGGGGACAGGCCTTCCTACCCAAGCCAAAACACCTTCCCAAGGACCAACAGTTTTTATGAGAGTTCCTCTGCCTCATATACTGACCTGGGGCCCGGTGGGGAAGAACTCAGCCTGATCTCAGACTGGGCCACTGCCCCATCTTTCCGGGCCCGGCCAGCAAACTAGGAGGTGGTGGGGCCACCCAGGTGAGGAGAGAGCCTTTAGCGCCACCTGCTGGAGGTGAGAGGCTTTGGGGCCACCCAGGAGGTGGTGGGGAGGGGCCCCCCAGGTGAGGAGAGAGCCTTTAGCGCCACCTGCTGGAGGCATGGTAGAGCATCCTCCAGGGGAGCCGGCATTGCTAAGACCAAGGAGGATCAGGAGAGGGGCCAGGGGCCTCTCTGGAGATTGTGCTTATACTTGACCCTAGGAACAGGTGTAAACATTCTTCCTGCAAGAACCCCAGAAAGTCTCAGCTGGGAGGCTCAGCGCAGGGGCCTGACCTCACAGGGGTGGATGGGTGGACGAGGCACCGATGGAGGCTGGGAGGAAGGCTGGCTAGCAGCCACAGGATGGAAACAGGGCAACTTGCTGAACAAGGACCTGGCTGCCCCAGTCCAGAGAAGAAGATCGAGGGGGCCAGCCGGGGTGGCTTCATGCAATCTCTAGTTCTGACGAGCCCCGAATGTTTAGCCAGTGACCATGGTGACCTTCAAACTCCCCTACCTCTGCTCTTCCAGCCTAGCTCGCCACACAGCTTGCACTAATGTGCGGTTGGGTAATGCTGGCTCAGGATCCTGGGAGATGCAGGCAGCTCAGCCCTGGGGAGGAAAAGGGTGACCCAGGGCAGTTCCCCACAGATGACGCATATTATGGGAGTCCTATGTGCCAAATCGTAGGCCCGGGCACTACACACGTGGTCTCCTTGACTCTGGCTGGGACCTTGAGGGAGAACTGGAAGATAGGTTTACATCCAGAGAGAAGAATCAAGGTCCCTGGGCCCCAGGACCCGGTCCCACGCATCGCCTGCTGCTTAAGACAAAGAGGCATCACTGGCTGGCTAAATGAACCTCTGGAGCCAGAATGCTCGTCCTCCTGTGTGAGCCAGCTCTCCAGCACTGCGACAAAGTGTCTGAGAAAAGGTTTGTCTTGGCTCCTGGTTCCAGTGCACCACGTCCACAGTTCTGGGCCTGCGGGAGGTAGCACATCATGGCAGGGATCAAGTGGGGAGCACACTGCTCACCTCTCGGTGGCCAGGAAGCACAGGGAAAGGAGCTGGGGTCTCAACAGCCCCAATGACCCAACTTCCTCCCACCAGCCCTACCTCTAACAGTTCCTCCAGTAGCACAGGGGCTAGAGCCAGGGCCAGGTCTGCAGCACATGAGCCTTCAGGCAACACTCAAGACACAAAGTACCTCTGGGCACAGTGTTGCACACTTGTAATCCTAGTGGGTGGGGAGGCTGAGGCAGAAGGATCACAAGTTCAAAGCCAGCCTCCACAACTTAGCAAGGCTCAAAGCAACTTAGCAAGACCCTGTCTAAAATAAAAAAGAGAGAGGCTGGAGCAGTGGCTCAGCGGTTACGGAGCCTGGCATACACAAGGACATGGGTTTGAACCCCAGGAACACATACACAATGAAGTGTCAGAGCAACGAGAGCCATGTGAAAAACTCAATGAAAATTGATTCCCTCTCTCTCTGTCTCTCTCTCTGTCTCTCACTCTCACTGTCCTCTCTCTTTAAAATAAAATAAAATAAAATAAAATAAAATAAAATAAAGGAATGTGGGGAGCTAACAGGCCTTGAGTAAAAGTACGTGCCTTGAGGCAGGTCAGTTCCTGGAAGGCAACTTAAAGGTCAATTGTCAGAGAGGATTGATTATCTTGTTTTTGTAGACTGACCGTCGCCCAAAACCAGGTGCACATTCCTTCATGGTTGATTCCCATCTCTCTTTGAAAGGTCTCTTCGGGCCATTGATGGTGGTCTGGTACATTGTAACTTGCTTGTAACCTTTGAAGTATACGGAAAGCTGTGGAATTTTGCCTATATAAAACTGCATGCATTGTGGAATAAAGAAGAAGACTTCTTGAAGAAACCACGGTGGTCATTTGTTGCTTCGCCGGTCGAACGCGACAAAATGGTGGCCCGTACGGGGAATCTTTAAACGGAAGACATTAAGTCGGTAAGTGACAGCCTAGCTACTGCCTGAGAGCAGGGGATTGCAACATACTGCCAGGAGCAGGGACAGACCGCTCTGATGGGGAAATACCACATTGACGGGGATCGAACGCCGGCTTGATGCCACGAGCAGGAATAAACCACATTGACGGGGATCGCTTAAAGCGAGGCTCTAGAGGTAAAACTTTTATGTTAATTGTTATTGTCTTTCTTTGTATTTAGTCCTTGTTTGCTGCTCTGTGAGTCCTGTTATTTGTGTGTAAGTGCAAGTGAGAGGAGAGGTACCATGGGTTTAGAACTGTCTAAACTCCAGCTGCAAAAAGCAGTAATGTTGTTATTGGAAGCACAA